>VZRQ01004873.1:720534-810991 GCA_013397975.1 Machaerirhynchus nigripectus | reverse complement strand
GCAGGCCTGGCGGCGGGCGGGTCCCCCCTCACGGCACATGGAAATGGAGACCAGAGCCCCGAGGAGGTCCCGCAGCTCCCACGCTCCTTCCTTCNCGCCGCCAATCGGATAGCAGGGCCCGGGCAGGCGCAGCCAATCAGAGGCTGGGAAGGCGGGCCGAGTGGGGAGGGGTGGGCTCGCTGCTCTGATGTCACCCGCGGCGCTAGGAGGGACGGCGCGCGGCAGGGCGGGCGCTCCCTATTGGCTGCGCCTGAGGCGCGCGCCGTCCAATGGGCGCGGGGTCCGTGCCTTGGGAAGCGGGGCCGGCGCCGCGCCGCCGTCAGGGGGTGCGATGGGGCGTCCCTCCCGGGTTCTCTCCGCGTGTTCCCTTCGGATTCCTCCCGCGTCCTCTCCGCGTGTTCCCCGTCTCCCTCCCGTTCTTCCCTGGCCCCTCCGTGTCCCCCGCCGAAACCCCGCCGGCGGCCCTGGGTGCTCCCCTAGTGCTTGTGTCTCGGCTCCCGCGCCTTGCCAGCCCTGCTCACGCACTTCGGAAAAACCTTTCTGGTAAAAGCTTGGTTCCTCAGCTCAAGGTCAGAGCAGCCGAGAAGGACGAGGCTGGAGAATGTTAACAGGTTCTGTCATGTTCATTGCCTATCCAGGCTATTTTCAGTAGCGGCAGAAAATGGAAACGTGGAGATGTGCAGTTTCTGTGAGGCAGACGGAGCCTTTACGTTTAGTTCGGTGACTGAAGGAGGACAAATTACTGTGGTTCTTCCTGTGTCAGACTCGAGTTTGGCAACCCAAAATGGAAGGGCAGCCACCTCCCATCAACATTCCCCAGCTACCCACTGTTTGTTCCTCTCCTCTCAGTCAGAAGCCCCTCTGGATGCCTTTTGCTCAGCTCACAGGCAGCCAGGCCAGTGGCGTCCCGGGCTCTGTCCTCGGCAACAGCCCTCCGCGCAGGACGGGCTCCACAGGAGGCAAGTTCCATGAATGATGGCCCAAGCACAAAGCCCAGGCTCCCCTGGTGGTGACTTCTTGGCCAGTGATGGGTACCTGGCCCTTATGCACACAAGCACTTGACCTCCACAGCCACTTACTTCATCTCTACCCCTGTGGCAGCGGCTGCGGGGCCACCATGGCCACCACGGCAGTGTCAGAAGGAGATGCTGTCTAACGCTCCTGAAAACAACAGCTGCTTGGCAGGCCTTTTTGGGAGAACACCTCTGACAAGAATAAGATGAATGAGACACGGTTTTACAGGGCAGAGGCTGGTGGATGTATCCCATGAACTGCATGTGGTGGTGGAGTCCCCAGCTGTATCACACCCAACCCACGTTCAAATTAGCACACCAGCCTAGATGCAAATTAGCACTCTAAGCTGCAGTTACACCTCTGGTATTACCACAGACGCTTCTGTGTGGGTGAACATTTCGTTTCCCGTGAGGAACCTTTCCTGCAGTTACTGTCAGATTTTTGTCACGCATCAGGCTTGTTACACCATTAGTGCAGACAGCATATTAAACTGTCTGTGCTGGTATGCAAGCTATCATCTCAGACCCAGCTGGGCTAACATTTATATAGTTTGTGACTCTGCTGCCATCAAATTTTTCCTAAGGCACTCTTGCCCGGTTTCCCTGGGCTTGGCACAGGGGCAGGGAGCAAAGCAGCCTTGGGGCACAGGCTGCAGCCAGGCAGGGCTCATGTCATGGGCCCCTTCCCTGTCCTACTGGATGGCACCGGAGCTGCAAACCAAAGCCAAAGCTGGGAAGCTGGCTCCAGTGGCAGATCCAGCTGCAGGACTGTGCAGAACTTGGCAAAAGGGTGGGCATTGGCCCTGGGTATGGCCAGGTATTTTTCAGACTCCTGTTGCTGAGGAGGAAACTTCCTGCAGGAAAATTTGCAAAGTAATCTGAAGAACACATTGAAAAAAAGTCCTCAGTGCTGAAAATCAGGGCACGGACTTGATATGAGTGGGGAAGTTGGACCTCTCACAGTGCATCTGGCATGAATGAGATGGGAAAAGCTTAGTTAAGTACAAAGAGACAATACTCTTAGTTTTGTTTCCATTTATTAATATTGCCAGTTAAAATCTATATGTGTCTTCAGTAGGTTTTGGGTACAGATTTTAAAGCAAGTTGACAGCTCACAAATTATAATTAGAGCATTAAACTTTGGATTATTTTTCCATTTAGAACATACAAACTTTACATATGCTATGTAGGTATTATCCACTGATGGTTATTTAACCTGCCCCCACCAACCATCCTGGTCTTCAGGATTCTCAGTTTCATTTCTCATTTGCTGCTGTCTTTGAGCAATTCAAGTTTCTACATCTCAAGGTTTAGACTGCTATTGTAAGGCAACTTCAGTGTGAGTACTACTCATCACATATGGTAACCTTAAACAACAACAAAACAGCCATGAGCAGAATCTTGTATGTAAAGGCAAGAACAAATTGGAATACAGTTCAGAGTATAATATATTACCAATACTTTCATAAATACATATATTTTCAGTATTTCACCATCAGTAATAAAATATATTTATAATCTGTCATTAAGAATGTACTGTACTCTGCTAGTTTAAAAAAAAATAAATTGAGGTTACCGAAAACTCAGGTTTTTTCCCTCCTTCTCTAATAGTCACAGTCTTCCTTGAGATGTGGATATTCTACTAAACTACAGTTCTGGGATTTGGAATTATTTTTAATATCAGACAGTATTCATCGGCACAGACTGTATTAGCTTTTGCACACAAGGCACAATAAATCCAGGTTAACATATTAACTATTCATAAATACAGTGTTTCTCACTTACAGATACATTGCAATGCTACAGAACAGAAACAGCAGTTACGTTCTTTCAAAATGTTCCTTTCAGTGCTTGTTCTTGAGTTGATTACATAGCCCAGATTTCCTTTTCAGATGACCTAACTAGTTAAGGTTAATAGTCTAAGAAGGAATTATCACGTGGGTAAAAGAGGGTATGAGAGACTGAATACTATGAAGGCCTTCACTAGTTACATATTCAAATCATCTGAGAATTTCAGAAAAAACAGAACTGTGAACTTCAGGTTTCTGTACTGGGCTAGCCATGGGGAAATGTAATTCCATGGGTCTCATCACTGCTGTTTATTAGAAGATTTACTTATGTCACTTCTTTGAAAAAGAAAACAAAAATTAACTTTTACTCTGTCTATATTTTAAATTAGCCTTTATCTTAAATTCTTTTCCAAGAGGAGTTTTGCTATCTGGACAACAGCCACTTCTAGAACTGATATCCAGATACTGAAGAATGTTTAATTGAATGTTAGTTTTGGCAATATTTTCCCACAAATATCTAAAGGGATCTATGTCTAATTCTGGGCTGTTGGGGATGTTTCACCTCTCCTGGGTTTGGATGTGCATCCTGCCTGCATCCCAGTTTTACAGCAGTTTGAGGCTCACACAGGTGGGCATCATTTGTCTCTGCTCAGGTTTCCATGGAGCAGATTTCCAGCAGAATCTTCTTATGTTCGGTTTAGTGGTGCCTTACCTTATGCCTTTCTTTTCCAATACTTATTAGTCAGATTTTTAATTTCAATTATAGTCACCTAAGCCCAAAGCAACTCCATTTCATTTCAGTGTCATTATCCTGGATTTACTCTGTGATAACTTTGATCCAAATCTGACCTCTCTCCCTTTTTTTCTTTTCCTGGACAGACCTGGTTATATATTTCACATACAGAATACTGGTCTGTCTCACAGAGAAGGTGTAATTCTTCTCTGGCTCCAAGATTCTAGAGTTTCCATAATGTAAAAGTTGTAAAATTGTATCAGTGTGGAAGATATGTGTTATGGATAAACATTGTTTTCCAGGTCATGAGATCTGAATAATGTTGTTTAAAATAAAAATAGTAACAGAGAAAGGGAACTACTTCCAGCATTTTTCAGTCTCTTCAGTCTACCAATCCATTGCATTGTGCTACCACAGAAAAGCTAGATTTCATATTGGTTCTGCTAAAGAGAACGATGCTACCAAAACTTCTGGCACTGTAGCTGACAATAGTGACTTGTGTCAGTCACCTGCTCAAGTATTACTGGGTTTTACCAAAGTCATTGGTCATCCCTTTCTTCATCTGTTACCAGGGAAATCAGTTCCTTAAGGAAACAGTAATCCTTCCCAGTTTGCACCCCAGAAGTGAGAGATTAGGAATCACCAGAAAAGTCTACCTGGTCCATATTCAAATTTGTTAAGGTCTTCTGGAAAGACAGAGGTAGGAGCAGACCATGTGCCAAATTAACTGTCCTGATCCATGTTCCCTGGTCTACTTGCAACTTCCCAGCCATAGGAAATATACTTGAAAGGGATGGAGGAAGAAAGCTGAATAATTGTGCAAGTTGCTCAAGAGGTTTTAGAAGATAATATGAGCCGTAAAAGCACGATTGAAATGCAAGTGTGGAAATTAATCCTACATATTATTTTTCTTGGAGCAGCTATTTATGTTGTTCTTATTTACACAGAAATAACTGTCTGGAATTTACGTTTTTAAAATGGCAAAAGTACTTCTTGACTTGGTATTGTTCTGACTTTCACCTTTAACTTTCATTTTAGCTCTTTATTGTGCCCACCTTTGACAGGAGGACATATCAATGGTTTGTGTCAAATACATATGATTTGACTTTCTCTGAAAGAGGTTTTCCAGTATTTTCATATTCCATTTATCACTGTTAATGGAAGAAAACCACTGATAAGGGCACCACAGCAGTTCCCTTACTTTCTATTTTTATTGTCACTTGTTTACTTGTTTGTTAGCTAAATTGAGAAACTACGAGTAACATTTTTGATGTCACACCTCTTAGCACATTTTGTCAAAGCTTTATTACACAATGAAATAATCAAAATGGTAGCCATAAAAACAAATCACAGCTCAGTTTCACAGAATATATCTTACAGACTATTTTCAAGTAATCACCGCTGATAATAACTTGATTAAAAATGTAGGATACCAGGTAGCACATGGCTTTTGATGAAACTCTTCAGGAGGAGCTTTTCAGGGACCTCATTATGAATGATCAATCTGGAAACCAATAGCCAGCATAACCTATTTGCAGGTATTTGACAAAATGACTGTTTTAAAAGAAAACCATTTAGAGGAAAGTAGAGAACCTGCCAGAAGGATGATTAGTAATTGGTTAGTGCTCATTCCCCTTGGTCTGGCTATGCAGTGAAGGAAGTCTTGAAGTCCTTTGTCCTTTGTTCATTTACAAAATTACTGCAGCAAGTGTGTCGTGATATGATAGTGCCCCAAATCCTGACAACTACATTTGTGCATGCCTACTGAGATATTAACATAACATATTAACATATTTAGAACCTGAACAGGTTACCGAACTTCCCCAACTTGGATTCTTTCTGCAGTCATAGTAATGTTAAATTAATTGGCTAAAACACCTCTCAGTTTCATCAGTGAAGAAAGAAGGGGGTATGCTAGAGGTGAATGGGGACAACAGAAGGAGCACCAACCCTTCCATTTCCATTGCTTGGTTGAACAAATGCCCTTGACTACAAACTGGTAAGAAATGACAGCTTGAATCTCCTTGGCTATGTGCATCTGGAAACAGGCAAGATGAAACGACAGTACAGAGAAGGAATGACTAAGGTTACAACACAACTTGCTGGCAAGGATTTTGCTACTGCAGCTGGACTATATAACAACAGGTTTTGTATTTTTTTCCTTCATAGTTTGACTTTCCCACCTCCACCTAAAATAAAACTTGGCAACACAGAGAAAGCCAGTTAATTACCTCATCTCCACTTACACTTCACTGCTGTTACTGCTGGGGGTGGTTTTGCCCCCATGTTTTCAGAAGATCAGTTGCCAGCTGTGAGATGTGCTGCCAGGCAAACTTGATGTGGGTGGATTCCACTGTGCGGGAACAAATAGCAAAACGTAGCACAAACTTCTCTCGCAGGTGGCACGGGACCAGATGGATCTTCTTGGCATCATTTATGCTTTGAAGAAGTGCCTCGTTGAGTTCATTTGAGCCCTGAAATCATTGTAATTCAATGGATACGACAATCAATTTCAGAAACAAGTCTGGAAAATGTAAATCCCACCAAGCAGCCAAGCCCAAGTAGCACCAGTAACAAGCAGCCATCTTCTCATCTCTTAGTGTTTTGCCACGAAAGGATCACAAAAAGATGATGATGTAAGAGAGAAGTTTTGAGCCATAAAGAGATTGGGTTCCAGATTACCTTGGGTCTAGAAGCAGTGTTCACACTGGGGCAGTTGTGATAGCTGCCCTTTTGTAACCTAAGGTCATGCGCTATGTTAAAAGCAGTCATTACTATATCCATGTTGTTACACTCTTTTTGGATCTAATCAAACAAACATGGGAGGAAGTTTTACAGTGAACTACACTTACTTTCCTAAAACAAATCTTCCAGTCTTCACTTAAGCATGGCTGCTGTGAGAGAGTCTTTTGAATATTAAATCTTACCCTGAAATAAGGAAATTTTCAAGGTAATGTATCCCTGGCATAAGTAGGTTTCATGTTATCAGTGGAAACCCTAAAAAAGTATTTGCCTCAAGTTCTATAAGAATTGTCCACCACAGAATCCCTCAGAGGAAGTATCTTAGCTATTGTGCATCCTTTACTCTCTCTATAGCGCTGGTGGTAACACACAGTTGCAAGAGAGTCTGGGAGTATCTGCACTTTTCCTGCAGTGTCCCCTTACTGAGCACTGACTGCGGAAAAAGAGTCACAAATGGCCAAATCCATTTGTCCGCAGCAGTTGTGTTACTGTGGCAGCATCGGGCTTCCTGAAAACATCCTGATCAGAAAACACCTTCTCTCAAATCTGGGATGCTTTTTTTTTCCTGCTTAGCCTTTTCCATATAAAAACAAAGCAAAATGCAGATAGTTTCCCACTGGCAGCAAGGATAAATGTATCATTCTCACGTTTTTAGATCCTATTAAGAGCTAGAGTTGAACCCTTGTCAAACCTTCAAAAGGTTTCAAGTCAAAACCTTGATCTGTCTTAGGACAAGTTGTTACAAATTTTGTGTGATGTCCTGAAATTCATGGCTTAGCCTTACTCTTCTAGGAGATATTTATGCAACTGAACTGCTCCTAACTAAGCAAATGGACCAACTTTGGTGTTTTGCAAGTCCCTACCTATTACAGGTCAGTCACTGGTGACAGTGATGTCCTGCTTTCTTATCAAAGGTAATGCATTATTAAAATGACAATCCTTGCCTTTAATATCAAATGCACAGCACTGACTTTCAGGCAATACAAGCAATTATATGATGTTAAGTTGGCAGGGGTGAGGGGAGGAAGGAGAAACATTCATTTATCTTTCTTCTGTTCTACTCTCACAGCTCCACCTTAGGGCTGCTGTGACACTCGGGTGTCACGTCAATTTGAAGTTGGTAGTGACTAATCCTCTCCCAGAGCTTTGAGAAGCCAGCTTTGATTGAGTCTGTGAGCTTCAATAAGACAGCATTCTCACCCCCTTGGAGAAATTACTAGCTTGACTTGTATTCATCTGCAGTCATGACAGGGAGGCCTAAAACTAACCCTTTGGCATGACAAATTTGATGAAATAATTATAATATGAAAGTCATAGGTAATTAGTCCATTTGCTCAGCAGTGTGAAAGGCAAAAAAATTAAAAGTTACAGCTAAGCAAAAAAATTGAAAAGGGCTTCTCAAGAACAAAGGAAGGAAGAAAAAATATTTCATATTTTTACAGCTGTGCAGCATTATATTGTTCAAGTCCCCTGACCCTTAGTCCTACTGTAACTACATAGAGGTTACAAATATCCTGCTTCTAAGATGTATTTTAATATGAATTATAAAAATGACAGAAAGATGTTTTGAAGAAGTGATATAAAAAGCAAATAAAGCTGTTACAATACCTATAAAAACTCTTAATTTGAAATCTTGCTAGTTTTCTTTTTTCAGATCAGGTAGGCAAGAAATGAAAACACTGCTCTTTCTACACTGGTTTTCAGTGGAATCAGGCCTTTATTCTACAACTTGTCCAAAGGTTTCTTAGCTAAAGGTCCAATATTTACCTCCTATTGTAGAATTGTCTTTCCCTTTAGATGTGATTTCTTCCTCTGAATCATGAGGGACAGGAGAACAGATGTAGATGAGGTACTGGTCGGATCAAAAATGACAATTCCTGTGTTGCTATGCTCTATTTCACCAGAACTGTTCCTTCAAAGTAAATGTAGAGCACTGACTAACAGCTGTCTCTGGATCTGCAAAACTAGTGTTTGCTAGTTCCATGTGAGAGAGCAGACTGCAACCAACATTTTGTTATTGAGCAATAAAAGCCACAGAATCTATCCCTCAATATCTTTTAGAAGTTCTTGTTAGAAAAAAGATTATATTCATGTTTCCACTTACTGAAAAACTCTACATTCTGTAATCTAGATCTGTCAGATTGCCTAGACACAGGGTCTTTTTCAATTTTATTTTAAACAATATGAATTCAAACAAAACCATTTTCCTATTCCAGATGAATTCACCATTACTTTATTATTTACTTGTTAGCTTCAGCCAGTTTCATCAAACTCAGGTAAATGGGGCAACTGAATGACTGGGAAAAGATTTTGTTAAAAATAGTAATACTACACTACCCAGAAGGAGAAAAGATGTGCTTGGGAGCCTTCAGAAAAGCTAAAAGCTCATTTAGGTATCATGTTAACTAGTGCTCACTAGTGCTGTTGTTATTATTATTGTTTCTTGGTGGTCAGATTCAGTGTCACAACCCCATCCTTTACAGAGGCTTTAGCTGCAAGCTCCTCTAAAAAATTACTTCATTACCTAAACTAAGACACTGATCCCTTTTTAATGTCTGATTGAAAGAAATGAGCTCTCGCAACTAATGCAGCTTTTATGCTCCAAGTGCAGAATGAATTTTCTACTTTCTGCTGGGCAAGGCCTCTACATCAATGAGCTTGGCACTTTGAGAGATTTAGGGGAATAAAAGACCAAACAGGGCAAAATGATCACGTTCAGCAATAAAAAGCAGACCAGGGCCAAGGGCACTTGGAAGCTGGCTTCCCAGGTAACCTGTTCTTAAACATATCTTGCTTCAGTTTTCCCAGTTCGACCATATAGACTTTATAGAAAAAATAATCTTTAAAGAAAACAATAAAAAAGTGTTTAGTGCTCTAATTTTCATCTATGATTGTAATTTTTAATAAAATGGAATTTTAAATATATACACATAAGAAGTTAACTTGAAAAGAAACAAGTAATACACACTCATCATATACAGAAGTCTAGGGAAATATACCAAAACAATCACCTTTATCAAAGCTCATCATGCATGGAATGTAACAGTCATTTTGTTATGAATTACAAAATGGTTTTGTATGGTTACAAAATTTGTTTGCCTTGACTATATACTTCTATACCTTAATATGCTTTAATTTCTCTTAAGCTTTTGATTAAGTTTTAACAAATTTGTCTTAAGCTTTTTTCTTTCATCTGCTTTGTTCAAAACAAATTCCCTTCAGTTCCTTAAAAAATAATCAAGTATATTAACTACAAAGAGTGTATTCAATTGCAGGTTATGGTGTTGCTATAAAACATGAGAGAAGAAACAGGAGATCTTAGCTGCCTCACCTTCAGCCGGAAACAGACCAGTCCCAAGACAACCTCAGCACAGATCTCAAACCTTTCATCCTGAAGGACTAAGTGTTCAAATTGATGCGACAGCCTGACATGCTGAGAAGAGAAAGAGAGTATCTGTATTGTATACATTCGATTCACCAAGAGAAAAGGTGTGCTGAAGTATTTTCCATTCCTTTGCTCTGTTCCTTCTGCTGATGTGTGATAATATTCACATATTGCCATCTGTTTGTGTTAACTTCCATCCCGTTTATGACTTCCAGAGACCATATGGAGCCATTGCTGTATTAGTATCTCAGTCTGTCACAGGCAGTACTGGTCTACTTCTTGAGACACTTCAGCACAATTTGATATGATACCACATTAAGAGTAAATAATTTTAATAATTCTCCTTTAGTTTTTATACCACTGCTAGTTTTGGCTGGGAATGGCTAAAGAGTTCAGAAGTCATTAGAGGGAAAGGGGGAATGGACAGATATACAGGGAAAAAATTGTCACAATTTCAGTGTAAATTAAGCTGGAAAGATACACTTTTTTAGAATAGCTCACTTAATATGAGAAATCTGTGAAGAAAGGGAGAACTTGCTCACTATTCTGACCTGGGTGCTCAGGTTCAGTTGAAAAGAAAATTGATGGCAGTAAAATTAGGAAAGTGGATAGCAAATCTCAGCAAACCTGTTGAGAAGTTACTGAGACAAACACAAATTGCACTGGGCACCAAGCCAGAGCAATTATTTTTAAGCAGATGAAACCAAAATTCAAATAAATAGGAAAAAATACCAACAGACATACCAAAAACCAGCTTGGAAGTCTTAACCTCAGTCAGTGATACTTGCACACTCATACCATGTTTTGCTTTGCTTTCTTTAAATTGAAAATGAATTTAAAAGCACTTTCAAAAAACCAACCAAAATCCTCATCAGATATCTGCAGTACTTTATCCAGTCCCCCACCTACTGGCTTTATCATTAGCTTGGTGCCCACTATCATAAAAAACCCCAAAAAACCAACCGACCAACCAACCAATCAACCAACCAAACAAAAAAGATAAGACAACAACAGCAACCAGCCATTTGAATTATAATTTGTCGTCATGCAATAGCCAGTCTATACTAAAAATTATCTGAAACACCTAAAAATCATGTTTAAAGGTTCTTCAGCTTTTATATATTTAGGATTGCAAATAATTTTACAAAAATAAACAACTAAGCCCATGCTTTTGCACTTTGACTTTTCATAAATCCAAGGACAGCTATTAAACAAAAATGAAACATATCACTTTGGGTCAAGGTTAAATGTGGAATGTTTCATCTCACAGGAACTTCTTCCAAAAGGACAAAAACAAGGCAAAACAGAAATTACATAAAAGGGAAAAAAAAGAAGGAAAAAAAGCCAACACATTTCGCAATCTTAATCATAGCTTTCTGATGTTTTTTTATTTCTTAAAATAGAAAAACATAGTTTAGATTGAATCAAAACATTGCTTCAAAACCTTCATATTGGGCTTACTGGTACCCTACGCAACCTGCCAGTTTTCCTGTTGTTACCACTTCCGCTCTGCTGTTTGTTACATCCATTTATCATCTCCCTCTAAAATTAGCCTCAAAGTTCTTTGAATCAGGAATGAGACCAGTAAAATGCCCAATCCCCTTCCAAGGCATTTGAATGTTCGGCTAATACGAAGAGCATGAATTTACAGCTGTGAAATCCAGCCAGAAGTATCTGCACACATACAGACACTTGTATGCATAATAAGTGCATGAAAAACATATGCGAAATAGACACAGGTGCTGTAATGGTCTTTTACGGTCTCCTCCTGTCCTCACATTCCGTAGCTTTAACCAAACATGTCTTTTACACAGCTCTGCAAAATTCTGCACTGCATGTACCGTGTCTTGGAAATCAAAGCCATAAAACAAATCATGTTCGATAAGATAAGAATTTCACAACTGTCCAGCTGAATGTAATCACCAGCTGAATTTCATCCAAATTTATTTGGATAAGTACTGAATAAAACAAACATTTAAGATTTGGCTTACTGTGAGAAGTTTGTACAAGAAAACTCCAGACACAAGCTATGCATTTTATAGCAGGTACTTATGTCCACTTTTTGAACTAAATGATTTTTCAGGAATTTGAAAGAAATAAAAGCAAGGGAAAATAGAAAAATTTTAGTTAAGTCACAAACCAAATTTCTAGAAGTATTTAGCATTTATGTCTGGATGCAACTATTTTTATCCACGGCAAGTCTTAACATACAGCAATAATTGGTAAAGACACTGGGGGGCACCAAGTGTTTTAGGTTTTACAGAACTGGAAGGAGAGAAAGTGATTTAACTGGAGTTTCATGAGTATAGCTTTGCCTAAATACATTTACCTACGGCCCTGCACCTTTGAACCCCAAGCTATTATCCTGAATTGCTCTTACAAAGATTGCTGCAACAGTAAAGTTAAATATTATTAAGACTGGAAGTTCAAGCTCTGTAAAACTTCAGGGCATTTAGGTATCACACGTGCCGCTCCTAAGTCCAAAAGCTGTACCCACGCTCTGGACATGAGCATGGCAGTAACTCCCAGGAGGACATGTGTGGCTTAAGTGCCTCAGCTTTTCAAGACAGGCAGGTACACTCTGAAAATAAAGTCCCGTTTGGTAAACTGCAGGCTCTGAAACTGAGGGTAGGAAAGAAGGAGAAGACTGACAGGCTGTTCTCAGTTTTCTGCTGAATGTGTACATACCAAGCCTGACCTATGGATATCTTGAATCTCAAAGTGCTTTTGATTTTGACATATGTGTCAAGCTGTGTCCCTATCACCATTAAATTAAAGATGGCATTCAAATATTATTTAACTTTTCAAAATTATTTTATCTGGAGCTGTTATATGATTTAACATATGATTTAATTTCTGTGATTGTGTATGTGGACATACACAAACCAACTCACATACTGTTTCTAGAAATACGATTTGGGCAATCCCTTCATCATGGGGGGGTCTCAAAGTGGAATCACATGGACTGTGTTAGTGTCCTGAAATATCTTGGTATATAGGAACAGAGTAACAGTCCCAGTTGTTACAGTGAAATTTAGCTGACTGAGAAAAAAAGGCTTGTGAGGAATTTTTATGTGTCACTATTATCTCAGGTAAATAACCATTGCCTTTCTGCAGTGAGAAAGGAAACAAGGGATCTAATTAAATTGGTTATTCAGGACAAAGGGAAATGTCTTACACAATCAATAATAGGAGCAGTAAACTTGCGAGGCACTAGGATGTCGTCTCTATTTTAAAAATCTGTATTTTTGTAAATATATCTGTGAAAATAAACATAAACATAAACATAAACATAAATATAAATATAAATATAAATGCTTCTGCATTGAAATGTTTAAGATGAATTTTGTTTTTTGGGCAAAGCCTTCAAGAGCTAAAATAGTTTTTGATTGCAGGGAGCTTCTCTGAAGCATTAGAGTTACACTACTGTGTACATGCAGATAAGCATACTGGCCTAGTCTTGATCACTTCATACTTTTTCTCCTATATATTTCACCTCTTTGCCTGCCTTAGTC
This sequence comes from Machaerirhynchus nigripectus, assembly GCA_013397975.1. Classification (NCBI taxonomy): domain Eukaryota; kingdom Metazoa; phylum Chordata; class Aves; order Passeriformes; family Dicruridae; genus Machaerirhynchus; species Machaerirhynchus nigripectus. Next base: position 797,813 of record VZRQ01004873.1, on the reverse strand, counting down.
TGCATCCCACTACACTGAAGGAAAACACTGTCAAAAGAGTATTAACAGCCACTTGGACCATGCCGCTCTCCAGCTTAAATGCTATCTCTAGCATTGCTGTTCTTTACAGTTCCAGTTTCTTGGACTCTACTGTTAATTTTTAACGGAATTCATTATCCTCAGTACACTGATTACTTCTGGTCCTAAGGCGGATTCAGCCGAGTCAGAGTGTTCATAGGGATTGCATACAAAAACACACTAACTCCTAAATTTCTCAAGTTACTTCTGAGCTCTTTGAGAGGACTTAGACCAACAAAGGAATAATAAATAGATGGTCAAGCAGTTCGCAAATGGACCATTTGGGTTTCACATTTATATGGACTCTGAGTGGGTGGCATCAGTTCAGAAGACTGTTGTTGTTGTTGGTTTTGCCCTCTTTTTACATCTCCTCTGTGGCTTTGGGACTTACCTCCAAAATTTGTATTTGTGTCTCCCCACATCCTTCAAAGATGACTATCCTCCCCTTTACCACTGCTTTAAAACCTATACTTTGCAATAGGTTAACATGACATGCTGTGTGTGAAAAGAGTGCATAATTGGAATGTTTGGAAAACAAAAACATTTACTGTATCTAAATCCAAGTCACACATTCTCATCTCCTGGGAATATTTTAGTTCCTAAATGCCATCCTCAAGCAAATGCCAAGTTGCAGTGGTTATGCAGTCATTTTGATGTAGACCTTAAGGCTGCAAACAAAACAAATATCTTTTCCTTAAAATACCCTAATGAAGGGAGGGGGGGGGGAATGATTTTTGTGACAGTTTACATCAAGAAAAAAAAAAGTTTGTGACAAGATAGTTACAGATGTCTTTGGTCTTCCACACAGAAACTTGCTAACACACAACAAATAGGTGGCTTTTTAAGGATAAACAGTGTTTTTTTCCTCTCTATCAGGTCAGAAGCTCATCACTATTGAAAATCTCAAATCCCTTTGTAAGTATCACCAGGCTGCACAAAAGAAGCCTGACTAGAAATCTATAAACACTGCACACATCTTCCTAGAGTTTTCCAAGACTTAGGAGCAAACATAGGCATCTCCTTCCCCAGATTCCAGCCCAAGGAGCTGTTTCAAACCTCTACTCTTCTGGCCAAGTTTTTTACCCTTTCCCCGAGGCAACTCCTTAATAACAAGATAAAGAGAGAGAGAGAGGGAGAGGGAGAGAGACAGAGAGAAGGAAAGAGAGAGAGAGAGAGAGAGAGAGAGAGAGAGAACTTCTTCCCACGCCCCCCTGTGCTCTCCACTGGAAGGTTGCAATACCTGCCTCTGCCACTGTTCCTAGGCCTCTTCTCATTCTACCTCTGTCCACTCAATCGCCCACTGAAATGCATCTCCAAATCATCATCCACAGCTTCAGAAATACTTCTGGCACCTACAGGGCATCCCTTAAAACCCAGCTAAAAGTCCCAAGTACACAGGAGACAGTACCAGCCAGGAACTGCTTGGGACTGCCTTGGCCAGCAATGGGAATATAAAAACTGTTATTTGCAAGATGCTACAGCATGTTTAAAATTAAGCAGCTTCTCAAGGCCAGGCACAGGGATGAGCAATGTTAAAGTTCAGTTAACAAGTGAAGCTAAATTCCAAATTATTTTTCATTTGGAAACTTGTATATTGGTTTAAAAATTTAAACCACTGTCAGGCTGGTTTACTACTCTACCAAAAGAAAAGTAATCTGGAGCTCATGGTAATTCCTGAGAAGAGAGGAGAAAGTACAAAACATGAGATACATTTTTAATTTTTATTTTGCAGCTAGTGATATAATTTTACCAACATAACTGAAAACTCACAAGAGATACCTTAAATTCTGCTAGAGCAGGGAGCAAATGAAATGGAATTATTTCTTGAAATTTAAGTTCAACAGAGGCTTGCTGGAGATAGAAATTAACGGGTTTTTTAAAGATGCCTTGGAACCCACTGAACAAGCATTCACTGGGAGTGGGCAAGGGGGTATGAGGAGAAATTAATTTAATGGTTCCAGTTTGAAGATGTATACAGTGAGACAAATTCTTCACTTAATTATCCCTCTTTCCCTTTCATAACTTATTTTTCTATCTATACTGAAGAACAATTTAGTCCTTAATGAAATATAAACCAAATACACTCATTTCAACAAGCCCTTGGAAATCTTAGCTGGCTGATTGCCTTTACAAATGAGGAAACATACAAGGGTTTTACTTTGGAATCAATATCTTTAAGAAAAGATTAATTTTCTTGGCCTTCCTGAACTGTATTGTCATAGAAATTATCAAAGCTTGGCCCTCAGCTATGATTCTACGAAGACAAGCAGCTTTTGGCTGGACAGTCAGGGAAATATCTGGGACACAGGGAAAGAGGGAATTTGTTGAATGTAAATACCGACCTGTGGAAACCAGCCTGACAAAAGGCCATGCAATTGATAGGAGTCTTCCAACCCTCTATTTTCCCAGTGAGAGATTTAGTCTTACTTAAAAACAGCATCATACTCCAATAATTGCAGTCTCAAGAAATCTAACCTGAGAGAGAATCCTACTATGAATGGTAATGGTAATACTAATAAAGGGACAACAAGCCTTGTATCAATTTTTCATCAGAAGGGGTATTATCAGATTGATACAAGGATGATTGACACAAGAACATCAGGACTGCCACAGCTGCCAAAATTTATTTCTGAAAGCCTCATTAAAGATAAAAATCTAGTTTTGATATTTGTAGAGTTGAAAGTTATAGTGTGATTAAATAAGAAGCAAAGAGGGTACCCTCCATCCCGTAACCTTTCCAAATCAAAAGATACTTCCTTCTACAGTGATTTTACAAGAGTGGGAAAAGCCTTTCTTAGGAATTCTTCTGTTTACTACCACAATTGAAAGGAATGTGTGTCTGCAGGGAATTTGGTATGCTAGGCTAGGCCCGTAGCTAATGGATATTTTTATAAATATTTAGAGCCAAGTCATTGATCTCCCCTCACTAGAGGTTACCCTGAACTTCATAAAGATAAAAGGTATGCTTGAATTTGACTTTACTGCTACAGAGGAAGTAGATATATAATTTAGACTGGCGCCACACATGTTTTTTAGTGATTTAAAAAAAACCCTTTTTACATCAAGAATAAACTTAGTACTTATAAAAATATTAACAAACTGTAAATTGTACACACTCTTTTTTTAGAAAAAATGTATTTTAAACAGGAAAGAAAGCATCAGCAGAGGTAGACAGGTCAGATAAGTCACTGTATCCCTTAATCATAATCTAAACATGCTATCAATGCATGCACATTAATGAAATAAAGAAGTAATGAATATCTATGTGTTTCCACAACAAAACCATGGAGATGTGCTCTGGCTTAAATTTGAGAGGGAACTATGTTACCATACTGTAGAAATTCCAAATTCCTAGACTTTCCGTCCCTAAAGATGATCACAAAATGGATGGCACCTTTAATCCTGCCATGATATGAAATTGTGACCTTACGTGGGGCGAACGAGCAGCACCCCTGTTGAACTGAGCTGCCTAAAACAGTTTCCTGTGCTTTCTGATGTGTACAGAAGTCATGGAAAGTAAATAGATGGCCAGCTCATTTTCCCTTGCCATCCCACCACAGGGTACCCAAGAAGGCAATTCCCAGTCACCTTGCGGATGTGCTCCTGCAGCCCCTTGACCCCGTACATCCTCATCACGAACCAGAGCTTCAGGGAGCGGAACCTCCTGCCCAGGGGGATTTGCCAGTGCTGTAACCAGAGAGAAGAGCCTGTGTCAGAAGTCACCATTGCAGTGACACAGCAGAAAGTACATTCTGCCATGGTTTTGAAGCGAACCACATTGCCACATCCTATGGGCAGTTGCCAGAGGTGGGTCAAATAATAGTAGAAATATCCATTCCTGGTTTATTAATCCCTGTTTATTAATACCACTTAATACTCAAAATTTTCAAATTAAAATTGGCAAGGGAGGTTGGAGTCAGAATGGAAGGGTCATGAGGCAAACCAAATTTTCTTTGTGCATCCTAAATTCTCCTCAGAGGTGTCAGAAAAACAAGTATCTGAGAAACTCATGTACATTGGCTTGTTTAGAGTTGTGGGGCTAGCATCTAGAAAGACAGGCATGTTTTCCATTTCAAAACAACAGTGTTTCCATGGTAAAAGATTAAAATAAAGATGCTTTTAATTTTTTTTTAAATTGTGTTATTCACTATGTTAAAAAAAAAAACAAACCTAAACCCACAACTTTAGGAAATTACTTTCTACTGCCTAAATCTAAAGCCATTGCACATGCAAGACAATTTCTGCCTTTAAACAGTTTTTTTTCCAAAAAACAAAAAACCGAATTTCTGTTCAAGGAATGTTAAAAATTTAGCGAGCTGCACCCTTCTTGGAAAGAAATGTAAGGTTTGGAGGTTTATGATAGTAATGAAAAATAAAAGTCCTAAAAATACCAGTATATACAAGTAATAGTATTAATTATTACATTGGCACTGTACTTACCCGATAATCTGTTACAAGACCTGGAAATTAAAGAAAAAATGTTCACATTGCATCATCATCACAACAGCCAAAGACTTCAATCATTCTAATGTTACTGAAAAAGCTGTATCCTAGCTATCCTTTACATCTGCTACAAACTTCAGCATCATCAGTGTCAACAGGACCACTAAATACCTAGTTGGGTACTTGGCAGCATGTTAAATGAAGGTGCTTGTAATAACCTTAATTCCTCAGCTAGCCAGAATATGCCACTAACAGAACAGTTTACAGAAGAAACACTATTTTCCTTTCTGTTATACTGCAGATACTATGGAGATGACAGAATAAATACTATGTTTATTTTCTTCCTGTATGGAAAACAAGCAGTAGATAAAACAGCTATTATTAATTTTGGTTTAAACGGTTTGCAGGATCCCCAGACTCACTTCATAACTCATGCTCTGCTATGAAATGTCATCACCTTTACCCTATTGTACTGGTAACACTTTTAAAAATAATCCACTTCTAATACCTTTTATACTCATACATATATTTGTTGCTAATTCTTCAACATGTCTAATACGTGGCTGGAAAAATTGACTCAGAATTTGACCTGTTCCTGCTTAGAGAATAGTATTCTGAAATTTTTTATGACTTTTCTTCTGATGTAGTGAAAGCCCCTTGCAAATACAGATGGACTAAGCCACAAAGCAGTCCAGGGAAGCAAGTAGAGGGCATTATTAATTATCCTTTATAGAAGCACACAGTGTCAGGATTCACCGACCTTTTCTTTGAATCAAGGAATTAAACTGATTTCACAGTAAAGGAAACTTGAACATAGTTAGTTACTTGCTGTAAGTCAGTGACAGAAATGAAACTGACGTAATATTTAAAGCACTTCTTTAGGAAGCATCTGCTTAGCTTCCTTATTCTGTTTTATTTCTCTGCAGTGGAGTATAAGCTTCATACGAGAGTATGTACTTGGATTCCTTGGGAAAATGCTCAGTACTCCTGGAGCTGTCAACTGGAAGGTTGAACTGTAGCTTCTGAATTTGACCAGTCTATGCCATTTACATTAATTTTCAGCCTTTATATTTTCTAGGGAAAAAAAAAAAGACTTTTTCCTGTGTTACCAGCTCTCTTGCCAATGTTCTCTTATTTATAGAGCCAAAGCACAGGAAAAAACATGCTCCTTCTTTCCCTGTAACAGAAGGCCATTGGGTTCTTTAACCTGTTACTGTGTTGGTTTCCAGGTGTTAAAAAACCTCAAACCCACAAACAACCAACAATCATTAACCTGTTCCTGGACTTCAGGAAATGAATGTGGTTGTCTCTGCCTGGTAACAAGGTAAACTGATAACATTCATATTCTTCTGCATTGTAGCAGCCATTTCTGTTTGATAGCTGCAAGACTGGTAGAGCAAGGAGAGAAAAGCAACTGGTGACAGATAAATAATCCTACACTCCTCTAAGGGGCTGTCTAATGATCCACAACAACGCCTTTCACAAGCTGTGAAGCAGAATGTAATCAATGATTAGTCCTTGATTCCTTGATTACAAGCCTTAGTCTTACATCTGTATTTAACCAGGAGGAATTGCATTGTGGGAGCATATGTGGTGTTCACAATAGAGTATAAAGCTGCATTCTTCTAACACTGCCATGAGGATTTGACCTACATCCTGGGTTGCCAGGCAAGCTAGTATAATCTTCCTGGTGATGATGCAAATCACATAAAATTGTAATTAATGACAAAATAAAGACTCTCCCCTTGGGGACACATATAATTGCCATATGGTTATTAAGAGTAATTGCTCACAGATAGAGATATTTTTCCACTCATTTAAATTCTTGAATGAGAGATGAGTGAATTCAGAAATACTACTTCATTTACGTAGTAAACCAGGATAGGAATTCTGATACCTGAGAATACTGAGAATTCAAGATCCTCCATACAAGTCATATTTCCAGGAATGCTGACATTCCATAAATCACACAGGGATCAATGAGTACTGCAGCACCTTCGTGTAGCAAATTTGACTCTGTTTACTGACAGCATAAGCGTGGGTTGGAAGTTTAACCAGAGGCATTTGCATTTGAAAAGTGTTGTCCAACTCTTTGGAAAATTGGTATCGAATGGGAATGGAGCATAGAAAAAAAATTAGCATTCCTAGACTGCTAGTAATCAGCTGATCTCTTTGAAATCATTATGTTAGATCACATAACATGCTATCACCCTTCTGAAGGCAAGATGCAAGCTAAAAAACTCTTTATCCAACTGGGGTGATTTTCAGGTCAACTAGGTGGCCTTACTGAAACCACCTGTTTTTAAGAAAGGTTTGATTTTTTTCAAGTGTTATTTAACCTAGGTAAGATCTAAAGTTTTTGTATTGGCACTATCAGTTGTCCCAAGAACATATTTTCGTTTTAATTAAGGCTGGATTTTTTACTCCAGAAGAGAAATATATTTTATGTATGTTAAGTAAAAGCTAGTGTCTTAAGTGTATTGGCTGTAACTTGTATTTTTCATTAAAAAAGGCCAAAAAAAGTATATTTTTTTCTTAACAATTAGAGCCTTTAGAGGATGAACCTCAACTCCAGAATTACTGCATTTTCCTGTTTGCTGCACTGTTCTATGCTTGCATTGCTTGGAAATGGAGGAAAGGAATAAAATGCAAGGTTTATGCCAGTTCAGGATTAAGGCACATGAATCCATTTTTTCCTAGGGTTCTTTAGTGAATAGTGGAATTCTGGATGGTATGAATTTAAAGGTCAATGAGTTCATAGCCATAACAGGATACACTTCTGAACACAGATGAGCACCAGCAATTCCAGGAAAATGATGAAGTTTAGTATATGGTAAGACCTTCTACAGATGATTCAGCCTCTTCAGAAAGTTATGATGGAACTTCCACCACATATCAACACTGCACTGCTGTGACCTTCTTCACAATTACTCAGTTAATACCAAAAGTGTAAAAATGGGCTTCAGGAGGGCAAATACCACTCTGCAGTTGCTAGGTATGTGCAAGGACCAGCACTAATCCATTAAGGAGCTTTGTACAGAGCCTGAGATTTGTAAGTTCCTTGTGAGCATTTTGTGAAGAGCTTTCATGAGCATTTTGTACAAGACAGATCGCCCACTCTTACTGCCTTTTTCTACAGCCAGTGTAAGAGCATGAGGGCTACAGCATAATGTCCCAGAAAGCTATCACTCAAAAACACAGCACAGACAGCAAACACAGTTCACCCCTTCTTTGTAGCTTCAGGGCCTGTTTGCTCCTCACGTGGGCTTCTGAAAATTTTGAATCAGAACTTGCATAAATAACTAAGAAAAAAAGTTACAGACCTTAGAAACTCTAAAACCAAATCAGATCCTGAAATCATTCTGGAGAAAGATGTGTTGGGGAAGGCAGGTTAAGGGACTTGTTACACAACAGTCAATAATACGTTTATCTGACAGCCAAAAGATCATAAGAATTTTCTCAACACTCATGCAATCAATCAGTGATAAGTCTGAAACTGGGGAAATCCCAATACAAAAGCAGTAATATAATGCTTTATGAAATTACTTTCCTTTTATTGCTTTTAACTAACTAAAATCTCACTAGACATGTATTTGCACTTTAATGAGCTTAGCTCCCTAGAGTGCTCAGAAAATGGAAACAGCCTCCTAAACAACTTCGGTAGTTTAAGAATTGCTGTTTTTATCTTAAGTCCCTTTTTTCCATTAGATATCAGAGAGCAAACAAAATAATAATAATCTCATGTAATTATAAAATTACCAGACTCCTGATGGTGATGCTGCAGGTAAAGAGGTTCTAATTTAAAGGCACCTATTAAATCTGATCTTTTTTTCACCCTGTATAAAAAAAGAAAGAAATCAAATTGAGAAATTTAAGAATAAAGACTTAAGGGATTAAATTTCCACAAGAAGTGAAGTCAAATTGAATGTGTTTAAACTGGCATATTTCCTGAGCACAGCCTGTGCCATTTTCAGTGCTTTTTCACAGCCATATCAGTACTGTACTTACAAGTAGTTAAGTGTAAGGCTCAGCAGGAACGGGCAGCATGACTGCACGACTGCATATTTAAAAACAGACAAGAAACAGACATAGAGGATCTTTTTTATGGTGATAGACACTCACACCAGAATGTGAGACTAGCTGAAGCAATGTTAATGTTTGCAGTCAACAGAAGTTGTCTTGAAATTACTGCAGTACAAAGCTGCGTGGGAAGAGCTGTTGCTTCCTAAACACTGCGCAGAGCCGCGCTGAGGCTTTGGGGGTGCTGGCCACTGTCTCTCCATGCTGCTTTGGAAGCAGCAGCAGCAGCCACTGGAAGGGACAAGCTGCCCAGTCCTGACTCAGGCTCCCCTCTTGTACCACCCTGCCATTAGTGGGATGCAGTACACAATTCCCAACAGACATTCTATAGCACAGTGTTACACTGAGAAGCGTACCTTACTATTGCCAGCTACGGGTGGTGTGACTGGACTGAGGCTCAAAAGCCAGTGTGTTTTTTAGGGAGAATAAGCTACGTTTTGCCAGTGATTAATAACAAGATTTTTCTGGTTCATGCTTCATGCTGTGTAAGACTGACTCACCTCCACAAATGTTGGGGTTTATAGAGGCAGAAGAAGAAGAAACCATAAATCAAAAAGAGTAAGAGTGCTACATCATTATATTATGCCTATAAATATATTACAAAGTAAGCAAAAATTGTATCAACAGAGGGATATTCCAAATTGCAAAAGTCCAAACCTTTTTTCTGTGTTTTAATGGTTTAATGTAGAATTGTAAATTTCTAAGTAAAAATCTAATTTCGAGTATTTCAGTGTGTATGTATAAATGCACAGGCCAGTACATACTCCCACTCTCATTCATGTCTAGACTGTGGTCATAAAACATCTTATTCAAACAAACAAAAAGCCTTCCTCTCCCTAATGGTCAGGGAAGTACCAAGGTAACAACTATGTATTTGCCTTTAGGTATGGGAAGTACATAGCTGAAAATAAGTAAACTTATGCACATGAAAAATAGCAACAGATTTTCAGATAAAATAAAAACAATTAATAACCTAATTATTGCTAGAAATGTCCTGTGGACAAAAGGAAGAAAGCATTAACTGAAAACAGGTTTTATTAGGATAAATTTTTTTAACAACTTCTAAGTTGTTCTACTGTAGTTTATTTGAAGTATTTGATTACTTTGATATATTCATGTTTCAGTAGCTCATTCTGTGTGCAGCTAATCCAAGTTACAGGCAATGTCTTTAGTTGTTTTGTGAGAGCTTCACTTCTTCTCCTGTAAGATGCTATATTAAACAATGGAACAGATAACTATTCTGCAGGAATGTCTAGCTTAGAAGACACAAAAATGACATGGAAGTTTCTGTAGGCAGGGCACGCAGGAAGGGTGCTGCTGCATTCTGCAAATAGGTCCACACCTCAGGCAAGTCCTAAGTGCTCAGGAGATCCACAGCAGAGTGCTGAGTGCTCAAGGTCTCTGCCATGATGATGGGCACCCACCTCAGAGCCAAACCCAGTGTGTCTATGGAAGCAGCCCCTGAGAAGTCTGATGCTGCCACTCAGACGGAACTGGTAGGGAAGGAGATGTACGTACAATGGATGCAATGCAATGGATACCCAGACACTTCCCCTGGAGAAAAGGCTGCAACCTGCACAAAGTGTGCACAGACGGATGACCTGTTGTGGCAGGTGGCTGCATTACAAGACACAGGTAACAGGCTGTGTGGTAGTAGAGGCACTGAAACAGAGGTAGGTATGTGGCTCCAGAACCATACGCCTACAGTGGATAACACTAAGCTTGAGACACCTTGGACAAAAGCAGGGCTCCAACCTCCACCCTCCAACATTCAGACCAAAATCAGGTATAATGCTTTAGAGGTTTTCGATGTCTGCGAGCAAGGCAAACAAGGAGAAACTGCATCAGGAGCACATGGTGCTTACTGTAAAAAAAAATGCTGAGTGACTGTAGTGTGTGATTCTCTGTTAAGGGGCTCTGAGGCAGCCATCCACCAGCCTGAAAGATGTTCCTTGACTACCTCTCAAGATGAAAATCATAGGGCTAAGTGATCTCCAGAAGTCCCTTCCAACCCTAATGAATCTGTGATCCTGTGAATATGTATTTCACAAGTGATACTGGTAAACCAGGATTTTTTTGAGGCTGGATGTTATGCTAATAGACCAAGACCTAGCTTAAGTAGCATAGATTCACATATTAAGTACTCATAATACAAAATGCACAACAGAAGTCCTGTTGAATAAAGTAATGAAAAGCTGTGAGAAGTGACTTACTTGAATTGCATATCTGCAGCTTTTAACTGCCTCACTCTGTTTTGTGCATTTTTAACAACAGATAAAGAGCTGACCTCATATTATGAACCAACAAGAAAATTTCACTTCCATTTTTGTTCAAGTAGATTGTTCAAGTTTGTTCAATTGAAGTCAGGAAATGAAATACAATTTCATTTCAAGCAGTTTTCAAGGCCAGGCTGGATGGGACTTTGAGCAACTTGGGCTAGTGGAAGGTGTCCCTGCCCAATGGCAGTGGGGGTGGCAGTAGATGACCTTTAAATTCCCTTTCAGCCTGAACTATTCCATGTTCTATGATCTCCAGGTAAGTATTTCCTGTAAGCACCTTCTTTCAGTTACTGAAACACCCTTCCCAATCAAAGGTTAACACTTAAACCCTGAAAAGAATAATAAAAGTCAAAAATACCAAGACTTTGCAAAATTATTATTTTTACTCTCTCTGAATGAAGATACTTCTTCCTATTTTATAATATTCCAGAGTATCAATTCAACAAGTCAGGCAAAACTGACTGTAGTTTCAAGACAAACTCTCTGAAGGACTCCAATATTTGAATACAGAAAATACACCCTTCTTGGACTGGCTGTACTAAATTCCTTTTTATAGGAAATTGACTGCTCTTTTCTGTACATCAGGAAGTCTGAGAATATTTTGCAAAAGGTTTATAATGAAATTGCCTCCAAATCTGAAACTGCATCAGTGCCACATATTGCACTGAGTAGTTTAATAATTACATTATAGATATAATGGGTAGATTATTTTCATCAGCTTTCAGCAAAAAGAAATGCAAGTGTTTACTGGGGGAAGTGCTGAGAAGTCTGGGTTATTGTGAAGTCTGCCCATCAATGGAACTCAGATTACTTGGATTCTGAAATGGTGTTCAGTGTTTGCTGAACTCTTTCCATATTACCCTAGTATCATGCTTAATACTTTTCATGGATCCTAAGAAGACTACGTATCCTTCACAGTTACTTTTTCTTCCTCCTTCCTTCCTACTTTTTCCCTTCCATCCTTCATCCTTTATTGTTACTTTTCAACTTCTCAGGGAGTGTAACAGTTGGTAAGATGTGAATTTTAGAATGGGTCTTAGAATTAGCTGGACAATGGACTTAGCTTCAAATCAAAGAGTTTAAGTGTACCTTTATTCTGTATAAGCTGAAAAACCCCTATACATAAATGCCTTGCTGAACTGAAGCCCGAGTGGCTATAGTTGTGAAACTTTTACTTTGAGTAAGGAGACATATTGCAAGGTCTCCTCAGGGTCCTTGTACTGGAATCCTCCCACCTATGAAAACAAGCATTTTATGCAATGGCTTATCTAAAAAAAAAAACCAAAAAATCCAACAAGAAACAAGATGCAGAAAAATACTTTCCTAAGTCTAAAGTCTGAGCTTTACTGGGAATAACCTAAAATCATCTGAGATGGGAACTCACAGTGCAATTGTATATACCTCATTTTACTGGAAAGCCGGGTAAAATGCCTTTATGGCAGTTCCACACAGTTTTCAGCGAAAGCAGAATTAATGAGAAACTAAACTGTTAGGGAATAGACTGTGGTTCCTATTGTTCTACAAACATCAAAGAGAATGGTACTGTATTGTCTTATTTGCAAGTGGCTATGTTTTTAACAGTGTCTTTGAGTGATGAGAAAAATATGGGAGGAACTAGCAAAGGAGTTTGTTTCATCATCTCTCTACTTCCTTATACAGAGACACAGCACACTATGCGGTGCTGCCACTATTGATGAATTAGGGTCAAAATGTAAGCCATCTACCCTAAGGAAAACAAAAAAAAACATGTCTTGGAAGATTTGAAATGACTGCACCAGCTGAAATATTAAAGTAAAAAAAAATATATAACCTGAAAAGTCTACTTTGCCAGGGAAATTAAAAGAGATGAAGGGTAACCAAAAGCAACTGAGGGACCATTGTCTTACATTTAGTATTCTTTTAAATAAGGTGACCTATTTCTGGATGATGCTTTGAAGTCCTTTTTTTTTTTGCTTTTGCAAATTTTGTTCTATTATAACTGAAATGAATGTTTTCATTTATTTTGATAAATAGTCTGCATTTGTTGAATAGCTGTAATAAGTATCATTAGTTCTGATGCTGGTAAGCATGTAGTTTGGGACAGAATAGGATCATCTGATATGGAATGTTCTTAACAAACCCATGCTATTATTACTGCCATGATACTTTGCTTTGTTTGAAAGTATGTCTATGGGCTTCTATTTTGGCACCTTTTAATATCAAAATGTTGTCTCAGCTGTCATCTGGGAAAATGTAAAGTCAGTACAAAATTACATAAATAGTCCTTTTTGAAATCAGCTGCTTTTCATCAGCCAAATCTTAAACATTTTTAGAAAGGCTTTTAAAAGAATCAAAGCTCAAACCAAAAGAAATTTTATGGAAAAGCAAGGGAAGAAAAAAAAGCCCTGTTTAGCATGCTGTTCATTGCACTGATATCTTTAAAATAAGGTTTTTTATTTATGTTTTAAACAGTCGCAAAATGGATCAAGTATAAATCTACAGACTTTTTGGGGCTTCTCTCTCTTTCCGGAACATAATGCAGAGCTCAGGCCTATTTCTAAATTTCATGCTTTTGAACCTTGGATTAAATGAAGGTTTGAATTCTGTAAATAATTTATAAGAATTAAAGCTATCCAGTTCTCCTCATTTCAATAGAGAAACGTAAATAAATGTCTACTGCTAGAAAGAAAGACTAATATAACCTCAGTTTTATCTCTTGTAATGTTTCCCTTTACTGTAATACTTACCACATAGCAGAGCAGTCAAAATTCACTAGGAGCCATTTGTGAGGATTAAAGTTAAATGAGTCTGCAAACTGAGAATGGATAAATAAAAACAGAATTATGAAAGAGAAAAGGATACACGTGCTAATGATATAACTTTGTCCAATTGTCTGTGTAACTATGCATCAGTTCCTGAACTGCGTCTTTATAATGTTCATATTGATGTCACCTTATTTAGTAACTGTTGTAGTTAAATCTTCATTTATTTTGGGTGTGGAATTTACATTAGGTATGCAGTTAGGCCAGTGGTATTATCAACATTTGGAGCATTTGTTTACAATTATACTTTCTAGATACATATGTTATGGAAAAGTATATATCTTATTGTGAACTAAAATAAATAAATAAATCTGCATATTTAGAAATATTCACTGGGGTTCATATCACATTTTCCAATAATAATACCCTATGCTTTCTACATCCAAGAATATTAAACTAATACACACAAAATTCATATACAGCAATAAATTATATATGTAATTCAGAACCTGCACATCATAATCCTTCAAAAAATTACAACTGACCAGGGATTTCTTTTTTTTTTCTGACAGGGTATTTTCTTTCAGTAGAAATTATTGTTTCATCTAAATCAAAAGAGAAATGACCAAAGAGTAAGCACTCACAATACATGTTTACACACCATGTGCCTGGCCTGGTTTACTTGACATATGTTTAAGTGGGGCATCATAAGAAACCCAGGTGGGTAAGATGGACACCATGTGGGAAAGGCTTCATCCATGTTTTCTGTTTTAACAAAGGCAGAAGTCACCAGCCTTAAAAAGCTGGGGATGGGGACCTGGCAGCACCAAGGTCTGACTATTCCACACAGCATTTTTCTGTTCTCATTTGCTTCTCATAACCCTCCCTGTCACCTGTAAACAATTAACAATTGCTCTAATAAGAGAAGATTATATGTCTGTCTCTCTATCTGTACATCTATCTAGCTATCACCCTGTACCTATGCAAGATAGGAAACCTATTCATGGTTGTTAAATATTTACTCTTATGACAAATGCTGGCCCAGACAAGGGATGCTGTTTCATTTCCTTCAGGAACCAATAACAATAATTTAAAAAATATTCCCCCACAGGAAATTACAACAAGCTTCATTTGCTGATAAAAAAGAGACAGAAAAAAATGCTTTATTTGTGAGGGGGTTTTCCCTCCTCTTCTTCATTAGTCACTCCCTATCAGTGCTGTGTTTAAACTTCTGGCTTTACCAAACAGTAATATTTTCTCCACTGACGTGGAAGACAAGGACTTATCTGACTGTCTGAGGGGAGCAGCAGGAAATTGAAGTATTCTTATCTAAGCAACTGAATGCCAAGTAGCTCAGCAAGGCGGCGGAAAAGGAACAGCAGTGCTGTTGGGGGAATATTTCATTTAGGTCTCTTGGTTATTAAACCCTGTCTGTTCGAGATACAGCTACTGGCTCTACACTATATAATTTTCCGGATGTAAGAAAGAAAACCAGACATAATGAGCTCATTAATTTGTCAAAATTATTATTTTTTTCCTCTTTCCTTGTGTAATGTAGAATTAGGATGTCACAAATATGTCTTTAGCGATATTCAGGAAAAAGTTCTTTTTTTTCTATTGTTGATTCAGTACTACTTGGTATTCTGAATGACAAACTTCTTATAGAGGGGTATTTGCGTACTCCCAGTATAAACCAGTAAAAATTAAATAATTTAAGTAATGTAGTAGAATGTACAGGGATTTGTAGTGCAAAATGAGGTGCAGTGTACTCAGAGATTCTGGAAGAGCCATAAATCTTGGGTGCATAAAAACCCACAAATTCTATGAAAGAGCAAGGTTTCAGCAGGCTTCTAGAGAAAAAACACTCATTCACCTCCACTCCATTTAAAAGATGCCTGAATTCAGGGCAGATGAAAGCACTCCCCGCATAGGCTGCATCAATATGCATCCAGATATTTTCCTTATTACCTAAAAAAATAATCGAAGGAAATAAATTAAACAGCAGATTAAAAAGCCCAATTAATTTGCATGAAACCAAGTGCCTGAGAGATTTCTCTTTGATGTTATTATTTTCCCAATTTAAAATTAAATTAATAGATTAAATGTTTCCACCATCTGGGTTTTCATTAATATATAAAAATGTATATATAACGTATTATTTTTCCTTCCCACTTCTCACGGAACAAAGTTACAGAACCATAGACTCATAGAATATCCTGTGTTGGAAAGGACCCAAAAAGATCATCATCTCTAGGTTTCTCTTACTAAAATTAAGCAACATAATTATTTTGTGGTTTTGAATTAAGAGCCATTATAAAATACACTTTAAAAAAATGTATCTAGAGATTTAGCTATCATATCTATGGTAACAAAAGTACTTTAGCAGGAGGAGCTAGAATATTAGCTGTGCTCCCCACTTCTAAATCATGAATCACAAACATGTTTCTGAACAGTATTTCTTATATATTGATAAATGTGCATGCGTGTGCTTTTGAACTATGTTCAGCAAGCTATTTATTTCAAGGACAGAGACACTTATGCAAAAGCAAGCACTGAAATGCTAAGAAAGTGCTAGTTTTGATTAATCACTGAATGGTTTCTGCAGAAATATTTTGGCATATGAGCAGCTCACATATACTCTGTAAATTAGTATTCACACTCTACTAGAGATCACTGTTTTAATGCACTCAGTAACAATTCTGGCCTATCAGTTGATGGCTGAAGCTGACATAACATCTTTACACTGGTCACCAAATAATTCTGATGGTTATTTCCACATAGAGAGGTATATCCATTGTGATCTGCAGTTGGGCACCAAGTTCATGCTGAAATTTGCATTCTTGTGAACAAAATTTTCTTTTTGCATGAATAGGAAAAGCTAATAAAATTCACAGCATCCAGAACTTAGGTTTATTTGAACACATGTTGAACGTTTAACTGATTATCTGTTTTTAAATATACTTGGTTTGAGACACTGCCTTTGTATCACAGGACTACTGCTCATACATGCTAAGGAGAAAATTAAGCAGAAAAGCTATCATGAGACTTCTGACTTCACTGCCATCCTTCTGCTGGGCTCTGCTGCACAAGCAGGGAATGACTGAGGTGGAACACATGATTACTTGCTATGCCTAAAATTATTGGTGTCACTATTTTATTAGGTCAGGTCTATAGGAATAACCCAAACAGCAAAATAATCTGTAGCTGCTAAGCAGACTACTAGGAACCTGTTTAAAAAGAAGGATTGGGAAAAACTGAGTCTCTGGGGCTTGTGCTGAAAGGCAGGAAGCCTCACAGAGCAAGTGACCACCACACAAGCTCCAAAGTTTTGAACCCCCCCTGAATAAATTCACAGGACATCAAATCAAGCTGTGTTTCTATGAAACTGCTTCCAGTTGCTTACAGCTACAGATTTCCTGTTCTAAATGTACAGTTGAAGAGATATGGTACACTTTGGTAGCATTTACACCAGCCAGAAAATGTGTGCTTTTGACCAAGCCCTGCTGCAGATCAAAGCTTGACACAACAAACCATAACACAGAAATACTTTCAAGAGTCCATGACTCGATCACTGTATTAAACACCCTGGCATTTTTTCTGTTTTCTTGAAAGAGAAAGGAAACTGGGGAGGGGAGAGTAAGGATTAAGAATACATGGGGATTTTTGGTGCATATTTCCCTACTTTTTATAGTTGTTAGAACCAGGCAGAAACAAAACACTTGGTGCAGAGCAGAATTAAGAGTTCAACTTTTCCCTGATATTCAGCACTGCTCTAGATGCACTTGCAGGTAGAAGGGCTTGAAGAAAAGTGTTACAAACTGAGGCACTTACAGTAATGCTTAACTGACAGTGTTCCAAAATATGCCCCCCCAGAAAAGAAACCCTTGAGGCAAAGTCCTTTAACTCTTTTAACAGTTTGTGAATGCACATTTGCTGCTTGACCTAATATTAGAAACAAAACTGTAAGTGAAGGTCTCATCTATAAGTAGCTTTGTTGGATTTGGACACTGACACTGTGTAATGTCATGGAAATGACTCAGCATGGCTTAAACTGGTATCTGCAATTTTTGAAAGAAGCAGCAAGACTTACAAATAGGCCCCAGTTCTAACAATTTGTCAAAGGAGCAGCAAGGGGTGGTTCCAAGTGTTGCACAGAACTGCAGAGCAAAAAAAAAAAAAAAAACAAAGAAGGGTTACAGCACAGAAAATTACCAAATGAGAAAAACTGTCTGGAAAGGCAGCAATAAACAAAAAGAATAGACGTTATAGGGTAAAAAAATTGATGTTAGTCATTACCTACCCTTAGTGCAACTTTTTGACTGTGGGTGAGTTTTTTGCAAAGCTCCCATAACAGTCCATTGACGCAGATGCATAAAATCAAATGTTAATATAAAATTGGGTGATAGGTACTGTAATATAGTCACAGTATTGTGCTAATGCTATATTTTATATATTTTATATTCTATGTGTTCCACAGGCTTATCGTGTGGCTCAATACTACCCTAACATATGCAAAGCCCATGAAAATGATTGGCAGTTCAGGGTATATAAGCAAGTTCTGAGCTCGAGAAACTCAAAGGTGCTGGAATTATTATTGACAGAATAGATAGACAAATGTTGCTGTCTTGATCAGAGCCACAGCTCTGCAACAGAGATTTGTAACAAATTTATGCTCAAGAGATCTGCAACCTGGAACCTGTTCACTAGTAGCATATGTTCACTATTTGGCTTGCAAGACTTTTTCCCAGAGAAACTTCAGAACTGCAGAGCAAAAACACTTCTTCAAACAATTCTTCATTCAAACAATTCTTCCTTCATTCTGTTAATGTCTCATTTAATATATCCTTCTGTGTGACCAGCGGGCCAAAAGCAGAGGCAACATAAATGCTGAAGTTTCACAGTAGAAAGAGAATATAACTAGGTGAAAATGAGCTATTGTAATTTACTGGTAATATGCAGGTAGAATTTTTACTGAAAAAAACCTCAACTACCAAGGGCATGTAAACTGACATTATTTTATTTTTCATTGTTACACTTATGTTTTAAACACCCTGTCTTATTTTTGAAAGCACTAATAAAGGCTGAGTCTGGTTTTTGTCTTGTACCAGATGTTTACATAATAAAAGACACTTTACAGTTTAAATAGACAAATAAAGTATGCTGTGAGTCAGAGTATTGAAGTACAAAAGAATTAGATAATTTATCCAAGGTCACACATAAACTATAGTACAGCTAGGAGATGATTATAAAAAGGCCAAAGCCAGAATTTTACTTTTTTTATTTTAGTATTTCTGGTTACCTTTTCTGCCAAGTACACTGTCAATGCAACATATTTTGCTCCTACAGTTTTACCTTATATACCTGGAACTAGCCACATTTTTCTGTGTGGATGTGTGCCCATATACCTTAGCAAATTCATGATGAGACCAATAAGAAGAGAAAGGAAAACCTAAATGATACTTGTCCATCCACTAGACTTTTCAAGAAACAAACATTCTGTCACAGCAAAACTTGAAAAAAGACATTATTAGAATAATAAAGGGACAATTCAGTATTTTTTCTATATTAAGCTACTAAGAACCGGAGTTTAAACAAATACAATTCTGAAAATGAGAAGCACATTGCGTGTATATAGTTAGTAAAATTGTGAGCTAACTTATTTTTCCCTCAAGATAATCTAATCTTTATCTATACTGGGCCCTCCTATATTCCTGAAATGCATGGGAAAAACAGAAAAATTGAAGTGCCTTGAGGTATGTTTATGACTTATCTGGAAGACTAATCACCCTCTGAGAGGCTGCTTTGAAAACACTGCAGGGTATTTTTTAAAATAGGAATAAATTTGGTCCCCATTTTTCCTAAGAAGGCACATATGTATGGAGTGAAAATATACTTATCACATTGTTATCTACCTATAATATTCCCAGGAGAAACCTGCATTTCATCTTTGGCTGAACTACAGATCTATACACTGGATCACAAGAAATGGAGGGTACCATGATGAAAATGACAGTTTTTCTATATGCATAAAGATATAACCCATTGGATTGGGAAATAAATAAAAAGAGTGCACTGTAGACTTGCCTCTGCTTTTACACATATATTTTATGGTAATATGGCATGAATTTTCTGATAGGATTAGAGTGAAATTGCCTTGGTTAGTCCAGCAATTAAAATAATGATGGAAATTTCACAACAAAAAGTTACACATTATCGTTACTGCAGTTAAGGTATTCTCCTTCTAATCAGGATGAACAGTATGTTTCCTCAGTGAGAGATTATATGAGTTAAAACATATGCTTAGTTGTTCAAATAGTGGCTTATTCTGTAAAGTATACCTCAATTTCTAAAATAATTTTGTCTTCCTCTCTGCAGGTGTCTAAGCCTCAAAGCTACTTCCTTTAATTCTCAGAAGCCACTTAGAGTGACAGTGTCTGCTCTTGTCAGGACTCTCATTACCCCGCCTCAGTACTACAGAATCAGTCTAACTCAATTTGTAGCCTGTGTAACACCAGAAAAATCACATTTGCGCAAAGGGCAGGGGACAGGCTGCATCACAGAAATGGGACTGATGGCTCAGTATAGCCTGCAGGCCTTTTCCTTTGCAGGTTGTGCACTTCAAATTTGACTCAGCCTTTGGCTGTGAATACAAAGCAGCTAAAATGCTTGCCTCGGTCAACTCATGTATTACTTTCCTGAAATGGAGAGCTATGTCAGGAAACATGCATGAATCTTTATGATTCTTGAGAGCAATTACTCTTAACCTTTTCGAGTAGAAGGCCTCCTACAGCTTTTGAAAAAGATGTGGACACATTTTGCATCATTCCACCAAAAAGCTTTTCATTTGCAAATAACTAAAATGAGGCAGAACTTTCAATGGTCGCTTATTGTTTTTATTTTTTCCTATTCAGTTCTTGCCAGCTTGCACTCATGAGAATGTCCGTGGCCTAAAGAAAACTGCAACAGTTCTCGAAACCACCATTCATTATTTTACAGAACAGCAATCATTCCCAAACCGGGGCTTAAGAAACATCACCCTAGACATCTGTACATGTCTCAAGAATGCTTCTCCCAAATGGAAATCTGTGGTCAGGATCTAAGTGTTAACTTCTACTGAAAAGATGGCTCCCCTGTCAGTCTGATACAAACAGCTTGCTTCTTAATATCCTGTGGATCATCGTTCAGAATAGTCATTTCATCTAGAATCAGAGAGATTTCATGCTGGGCAGCAGGCAATTGTGTTGTAGCAGCTTTCTGTGGTTGAGGTCGTTGAAGTATATAGTACCTTGTATATGCCAGGTGCAGTCTATCAGTGCTGACTTATGAAAGCCAGCATAAAGCTCACAAGCCACTTACACACATTTAGGTGAACTAGGCTTTAATGCAGTGGGCACCCTATCTGAATTTAGAATTGCTTAACTTAGTGGTCTTCACTTTTGAGCATCCCAGCCAACCTTCAGCCCGCACAGAGGCCTGTCTCAAGCTGGGAGCATAGGGTGCAACTGAGAGAGGCATTTGCACATGGGCTTAACCACCAGTGTGTGTTTACAATTAATGAAATGACTTCAGCACGTGGTTTAAAGTTCCCTCTTCACTCGGGGCCAGCTGAAGGGGTGAACATCATCCATGCTGGGAAATGGCTCCTCAGTAAATCGTGGCAGCTTTAGTGCCTCAACACCTGACATGGCTAAGTGCTTTGTTTGCACAGTCTGCTTGCTTTAGCATATGAAAATATCTCTGTTCAGTTTCTGCAGAAGTATTTTGAAAGAGACAAATTAACAGAAGTCTGAACTTAGAAATAAAATAAAGAAAACAAAAGTAGAGATCTGGGTACCCTAGTGGCAACAGCTTTTACTAAACAAAATTATATACACATTAGCAGTGCTACAAGACATTTACCGTGGGTAGGAATGCAAAGATTCCTTTTAAAGACAATGCCTCTTCCCAAAAAAGGCTGACTGCCAAATCCTATGTAGGTAAAAAGCAAACCTTTAATTAACCGATTGCTGTAATGACAGAACCTGTTTCACATTAAACAAACCTGACCCTGAATCTCCACTCAGCTCTACAGAGAAAGCATTGCTATCAAGTTCAGTATAACGATTCTTCATTTATTCATTAAGTACAAGAGGAGAAACATGCCTATAAGGCATTGCAATTTACTCATATTTTCTTTTTAATCCCTTACAAAACTTCTTCTTGCTGCTAAGGGAGACTGTAACAGCTTGGATGCAAACAAGACATCTTCATTAGGAATGATGTCTCTGCTGTCACAAGTCTCTTCAGGCAGAATTTCTTCCATCAAACTTGTTGCTTTGATGTTGAATCCCTCCCCTTAGTGAAGGACCAGTGAATACAGGGAGACAAGGAATCAAGTGGCTGGTAAGGTGTTTCCTTGGCAATGTGCATATCTTTGTTGCCAGAACAAAATACAACAGCACCAAATCACTCAAGAACAAAAGAAATGGAAAGGCTTTTGAAATCTGCAAGCCAGAAAAGGGAGCGCTAATACAGTGCATGGACTGCTGCTCAGCATGACAGAGAATTAACACACCTTTTGAGTTAAGAGGCCAACCATACCGATAATGAGATCTAGTTTAACCTAAGCTGACGTGTTTTATGTATACAAATAAATGGAAGACTCGATACAGGCTATATTAACCTAAGCAGAGCCTCTGCTGCCTTTGAAAGCCTGTTTTGCACAGCTAAACAAATAGAGGAAGAAAAACAGCAGTTAAATCACCCTTTGTAAAGGTGTCACTGAATACATAAATTAGAATTTTTTATTTCCTCTCGCTATGCATCGAAATATTAATAAGGCATGAATATTTATGAGGGGCAAGTTTTATTTTTTTTGCTAATGGACAAAAGCTGAGGAAAAAACACATTAACTTTATATTTACTGCATGAAGATATGATACCATGCTGTACTTGTAATTATTTAAAATTAACAGTGAGATACACAAACAGGATCCTGTGTAAGGTATTATAAGTTGGGATCATAACACAGAGAAATAAAACATGCCTTGTGGCATGTTTTTCGCCTCAATAGGTGCATCCCACAGAAAAAAGGTTTTTTTGGAATCCCTAGAGATGCTTTATTTCTCAGTCAGAATCTTGTTATATTGTAAAGCAAGTGACAGGATGTGCTTGGTCATTCTAAGGACTCGCTAGTTCGAGGCAACCTAGAAATTAGCAGCCTTCTACACATATGAAAACCACTTCTCACTCTAGTCATCCTCATACTACATAAAAACATTCTCTAAAGGTTAATAACAAGAAGAGTAAAAAGATTATATTTTGAAAAGAGACTGGTGAAATTTAAGCTTCTTTGTCCCATTTGGCACTTATCCATGACTATAAGCAAGCTTAATCTTCTAATTCTTCTGAAAACAGTTCACAGAAATTTAAGTCACATTATCCCTTTTCAAAATGTTACAACACGAAAGAAAAGAAACAACCATTGTCAGACATGACTTTTCTGGGAAAAAAAGTGACTTATTTTTCCATCTCTTAAAAAATCCCAATTCTGAAGTTCTCAGTTTCTAAATTAGTTGTGTATGGGTTTTTCTCTTTTCTTCAGTGGAGGACAGTAAAAACATATTCTTTGTAGCATATCATACCCCTTAATAGATCTATACAGCCCGTGATCTGTATCAGGTTCAGTATAGCATAATGCTTGGAAATGAGCAAAGAATTCTGTTGATGATGTACAAAACCACAATAGAAGTTACCTACTTCATGGGAAATACCAAATGGCAAAATCTTGTTTTAACTTGAAGTAGTAACACGGTGTTCTAAACTGGCAGGAGGAGTAGATCTGATGAATAAGCAAATGTTCTTTTTGATCAGGTACTTACCATGGTAGAACCAAACTTCAGAATTGTATCTAATCTAACACTGCTCTATGTCAAAAATTGGGGGATTATAAGCTTAAGCTACTGAGACATAACTATATTTGCCTTTGCTGTCCTGATGTGGAAGCAGGAATCTCTGGAAAAGAAAGTGGATAGGTAACAAGAAATGGTGACACCTAAAGTTTCCACAGCTGCATTCCCTATAGCTCACTTGTTAGAGATTAGTTACGTACTCACAAGTACCTGACTGACAGTGTCTGATCTCGATGATATTATGGGTGTATTATGGAGGTCCATTTCTTTGCTAAAGTAGTATCAAGGGGAAACTACTGTTTCTTGAAGACACTTAAGCTCAAGATAGCGTAATTTAATTTATTGCCTTTAAACTTGTTTTATTTTTAAGTAAGTTGGAACCTGAAAAATAAAGGTAAACAGTTCAGAATTCAGGGGTTAGGAGATTTTAACACTGAAGGACTACATGCAACTACAAAATTGACCCCAAACATCATTTTGCTGAGAAGTGCAACCAGCTGCTCCTATTAGTTTCTCCTCCGGCACGGAAAGGCATGTGAAGAACACTCATGGAACCTCTCCTAGTGTTCTAGCTCAGCTACCTATCAGTGACTCTGTTAGGGATGAGATCATCTATTCATGTCAAAAGCATCTTATCAGAAGCATTAAATCCACTGAGTAATTAAAATCCAGTACTCACAAAGAATGGTATAAGACCAGCAGCTTTGTCTTCATCCAGAACTTTCTTCAGGGCTGAACCACAAACACTAAATGTGTCATCTGAAGGAACACTTTTCATCTTCACAGCACCAATCAGTGCAGCCCTTTCCACAGATGAATGAGCCTACAAGGAAATGGGCAAGTTTTAAGACCAACACATTTTACTGGAATGTAAGAAGTTCATCTGAATTTGCAAAGAAAAATATTAAATCCTTTCAAGTAAAGCCATACTTGAGATCCTGGGACTGTTGATGATATGCAACAGATACATACTTCTCCACCTCTCATACAGGTAGATGGACACGTACATGTATATACATAAATACACACACAGAGTAAACTAATAGCAACCCCGACATAGCCTTGAGACCATTGCCATGACACTATTCAGACAAGAGTTCCATTACCCTTAATGAGAGCTTTAATTTACATGGTAGGATTGATGTAGAGCTTCAGGATTTGGCTCTAAATCAATCAAAATGTGTGCAGACAATCATCTTGTCTGATAATGATTCAGGTGCTCGCTAGCATATTTTTATGGTGTATATCTTTGATGAACTCTAAAATTATACATGTCACAGTATGGTACAGACAGGTATTTTCTTACATGACCATTTTTTTCAGATTACCTACTGACAAAATTGTGGTTCGGTCATTCATTCACTTTTTTAGGCAAGTAAGAATCATTCCCAGTATGTTATTTTATTTACAACACACTTCATTTGAATTCCCCTGAAATACAACTGCTTTAGAAAATAAAGCACATCTCAGTAAATAAAAACAAGATATCATTAAGAAATTCTTATAAATTTGTGAAGCACAATAGAATAATAACAGGAATAAAAACTCCATTAACAATGAAAGATACATTTAGCCACAAAATACTCTCCTTTAAAGCATGATTAAAACAAGCAAACAAACATAAAAGCTATTTTGCCTTCTACCTTCTACAGTTTCACTAATCATCATTAATTTGAACAAGGAAAATTCTTCACCTTTTCCCATCATGACTATTTTCATTCACAATATCCTTGCTGATTCTTGGCAGTGCCTATAAGACTGCTTCTATTCTATTTAAATTTAGCATATAATCACAAAAATAACAATCCAGAATTTTGTTCAACCAGACTAGATAAAGTCTTTACCTTTCAACCTCACATATCCCTGGAATGACATGTTTTAAAGACAGATGTACCACTAATCTGTATCCTAGCAGTGCCTCTTCTTAAAGTGCTTTGGTATCTAATTAGGCACCAACTTCAGAAAATTTGGAAGCCGAGACTTGAAAAATAACTTTTTAAGTGGAAAACAAGGTGTGTGGCATAGCAATACCATACTTCATTCAATTGTACAACGGGAAAATGTATTTTAGGACTTATTTATACTACAATTGCAAATAAGCAAACCATAATAATACACTGAGGTTGTTAGCCAGTCAGAACCCCTAAATTGCTTCATCAAGACTCAAAAATGATAGCAAGATTCTTTTCCAAATGCATTCTTGCATTGCTGGGCTGTATCAGTGAATGGTTTTTCCTCCCACAGAATGGCTTACATTTAACTTTCTTTTCTGGATTATTGCCTATGAGTCACACAGGTTTGTTCTTAATGCAGAAGGAACGGTGAGCCCAGCAACAATCTGCTTGGAAAGGTCAGCAGTATCTTAAGGCAAATCCTTCTGTAAACATAAGATCCTCTGACCTTCAGTAGACAGGAAGGCCTGTCAGTCCTCATTTCAGGTCAGCCTCTTATATGGGACAAAAAAAATCAAAACAAGTAAAAGGTTTTGTGCATCACTGGGTCGTTCAGAGCTCTGGGACTGGTGGTCTGCACAATACTGACCTTAGGGTCCCAAGCAAAAAAAAAAAAAAGGATAAATATCCTTTGTGCCTCTTGAAAGCAGTCATCCTTTCTCATATTTTCCTGTCCTGAATCTTCTCACCATGCATACCTTGTCCCTCTTCCCACCAGCAAAGAACAAGCACAGTGTTAACTTCTACAGTGCTTTCTAACATACCCTTAGTAGTAAATCAAAGTAAGGCTGAAACCTGGCCATTTTACTCTGCATATCAGGTATTACTTTTAAATAAACATTAAGTACTAAGAAAGGGGTTATTTTCTGTCTCATTGACATGTAGGTAAGCAAATGTCACAGATATTAAGAGAAACAACATTGGATGGCCCTTCAGTAGGATTACGGTATCAGAAATGTAGCAGCAGCAGAACTCACATGAGCAGAATTTGTTTTCATTAACATTAAAAGCCTCTCATAGTCATGGCCTGTTGAGAATTTAGTGTAACTCAGTCTGCTAAATACCACTCACAGTCAGAAATCAAGGATTACGTTTTCTGTTTCCTTGTAAGTTTTTTTAGTTGGATTGACAGATGGATATCTTAAAGGTTTTCTTTTTTTAAAAAAAATACTGTTTTGGCTTCTTCAAGTACTGTGACAAATTTGCTTTATGTTCACGCATTAGGTTTTTCTGTGTGCATGCATCTGTACCCATGCATGCATACAGGGGGAGGATGTATGTGTGTTTGTTTGCACATGTGCTCGTAGGAGGAAAATACTGTGTGCACAGATGGACATAGAAGACTGGATGTAACAAAAGATGGCCTAGACTCACTAAACATAACTGCAATTAATACCTTTTTTAATTATCTTTACTTCCTTCAAACAAGCTCTTTATAAAGATATTTAACACTGGCATCTGGATATTTATCCTTTATATTATGATAGCACACATGAAATTCCAGTTCACTTATCACAGAATCATAGAACGGCCTGGGTTGGAAGGGACCTTACAGATCACCTAGTGCAAATCCCACTGTCACAGGCAGGGACACCTTCCCCTAGACCAGGTTGTGCAGAGCTCCATTCGTCCTGGCCTTGAACACCTCCAGGGGTGGGACATCCACAACTTCTGTAGGCAAGCTGTTCCAGTACCTCACTGTCCTCACAATAAAGAATTTCTTTAATATAATCACCCTACTAGAAGTTTTAAATCATTCCCCCTTGTCCTGTCACTACATGCTCTTGTAAATAGTCCCTGTATGTCTTTCTTGTAGGCTGCTTTAGGTCATAATTATGTCACCCCAAAGCCTTCTCTTCTCCAGGCTGAACTATCCTAATTCTCTCAGCCTTTCCCAATAGAAGAGGTGCTCCATTCCTCTGATGGTGTCCTTCCTCTGGACTCACTCCAACAGTTCCATGTCCTCTCTGTGCTGAGGACCCCAGAGCTGGATGCAGCACTGCAGGTGGGGTGTCACCAGAGCAGAGCAGAGAGGCAGAATCTCCTCCCTTGCCCTGCTGCCCACTCTGCTTTGGATGCAGCCCAGGGCACGTTTGGCTCTCTGGGCTGTGAGTGCACATGGCTGGGTCATGTCCAGCCTCTCTTCCCCCAGCTCCCCCAAGTCCTTTTCAGCAGTGCTGCTCTCACTCTGTTCATCCCCCAGCCTGTGTGGGTACTGGGGGTTGCCTGGATCCAGGTGCAGCACCTTGAACTTGGTCTTACTTAACCTGGTGAGATTCCCATGCACCCAGTTTTCGAGTTGCCCAAACAATGATGGCATTGCATCCTCAGGTGTGTCAACTGCACCACTCAGGTCAGTGTCATCTCCAAATTTGCTGACGGTGCACTCAATCCCTTCGTCTGTGTCATGAATGAAGCTATTAAACAACACTGATCCCAATACAGACCCCTGTGGAACACACGATGTACAGTAAGATTTAAACAACCAAAATCAAATAGTCACCAATCCAAAGAGTTTATACGAAATTTACCTGCCTATTCTGATGGCTGAAATTCTTAAGTATAGACACTGTGTTTCCATGTTAATGAGAGGTACTCACCTGATCAGAAGCATAAGCCACCAGCCTGCCCATGATCTCTGCTTCTGTTAGCTCAGGCTGTTCCGACTGCACTCGTCTGATAGTCTTTGTTCTTGCAGCAAGCAGTGCAATCAGGGTGGCCTCGCTTGCACTCCCCTGTGGGACAAATTGAGGGAAGATACAAAATGAAAACATTGCAGAAGAAGAAAAGCAACATTCATTCTGCATGAATCTGCAAAGTTCTTAACAGAAACTGCAGATGAGAAACTGTGCAATCTCGTGTTTTTTAAAAATATGTCTGACAGCAAGGGACGAATCTCTGTTTGATCTTGGTCTCCTTCTTCCTGATGCCTCTGCCTGTTCTCTTTAATCTCTATGCTTGTTCAGTTTAGGCAACAGCCCTGCAATCAGTGCTAGAAAGCTGGACTCACAGACTCAAACGTATGTGAAAAGGCTCTCAAACCAGGCACCAATCTGATGCTAACTCATATTAATATCAGAGCAACTGTTGTTTTCTGTTACTCTGGATTTCTGCACATGTAAGTTCCATCAGAACCTGAATGCCAACTCTCACTTCTATCAAGTAACATGCCTAATTATATGCCTTCTTTCATATTAGAATTACCTTGGGCAAGTAAATTATTGTGGCTAAAAGAGAAAAAAACACAGAAAAACCAAAACTGCTATGATTCAATATAGCTAACTGCACTTCAAAGTATTAGTTATGTATGTTTTCTTTGTCACCAACAAAGATGAAAGGAACAGTCACACACTATTTCTAAATTGCACTTTGACTCACAAAACATCAGTTTAAAATGTATCTTGGATACTCTGTGACAACAGAAAGGAAATTTTTTTTTTGTATCAATTTATCAGTAAATTTCCCAGAATACAACTTCCCAGAAATTCTTTATACGGTTTTCTTCTAGAACATGCACCTGAAACATTCCCTAAACTGCTCTTTTAAAATATAAGTAGCAGTTTGTAAATACATGCTTATAAATTTCAGTACATTGGGGTGTCTCTATGCAAGATGAATTTTTCAGGTACTTTCAAAGTTGATCAAACATCATGTGAATCATAACAGTGCAGTAAATAGAGTCACTTATAATAATATCTATGTCTCAAAAATATTCCCAGTGCGAACAAACTAATTTTGGAGTGATGTTTCTTGTCCTGTACCAAAATTCTCCCCTCCCTCGGTTGAAGACCTGCGTATTCTTACTAATTACAAATTTTTCAGTACTTCAGGAAATATTTTTATTTCCCTGAAGGTGGGCCTTATCTGACAGATTTCATATGTGAGAATGATCCCAGTGAATTCAGACTTTCTCCTATACTGAAGTTAGCTGAGCTATTCATATGAGACCAAGCTGCCTTCTACACATGTGAACATCTCAACAGCGAACGAATGCAACCCAGCTGAAATTCAACAGCCTCATCAATGGAGTGAACAGGGAAAAGGACAATCCCTGAACATTCACTGAATGTATTACCAATGATGAATATATTTTATCTGCCTTTCTGGTGGTGTGAGATTTGAGGAATGTAGACCCCAAGACATAAAGACAAGCTGAAGACAGTTTTGTGTATTTTTTTTCATTTTTTGTGCATTTTTTGTAGCTGCTGCTGCTGCTGCTGCATACAGTATTATGGCAACTGAGGGAAATATTACAGATACAGTATGGAATAAGGATAAAAATACTCCTTTTGGACAAGTAAGGTAGAACTTCCATGTAGAGGCAAAGGGTGAAGGAAATTTGGTCTATTAATTACAGAAAACAGAATTTGGCAATCTCCTCATTTAATGGTGTTCTGTACATGGTCTGCAGCTGGACAGAGCTCTCATCAGAATATCAGAACATGGAGAAATCCTCCTACTTTTTCTGTCTAAAAAGTCAAAGTAGCTGAAATAAAATAACTGTTTACACTGTTAGTGTATTTCCAGGACAGGTATGGAATACGCATGTTACAAAAATGGGCATTAGTATATAAAAGAAAATGGCTCTAAGAAATTTCAAAGGTTAAGGCATTAATTTGAGATCTGGCAATTTAGGCCCCATATTCTGGAGACTGCCTGGCTGGGTGGGCAAATGACTTCGGCTAAAGAATAGCCTCAGCTTTGTGAGGAGGGCCACAAGATATCCTGGGGTCTTCATCTATGCTGGTGCGTAGTCAATGTATACAACAGTTCTTACACGAATTTCCTTTTACAGAAACAAGGGTGAAAAGAAACGGGCCTGTTGCCCAGCTGAATTTTCCTTCCTGATATACAGCTGGGACATAGCCTAAAGGCACCTGAATCCAGCAACCTGGAAATGTTTTTGGATGTCTCACAATAGACACAGGCATTTTGCCCTTGCCTCAGTTTCCAGAAATCACTTTTTTTATATTGAGTCACCTTCTTTAAACTGAAGCTTTTTATACTGCTTGCAGATCCTGGTTTGCAATGCTCTTCTATACACTTGGCACCAAAGTCTTGTGCTAAAAAATTTTGAGGAAAAAAACTACCTTGGTTCTTGAACTACTTGGCTAACTGACAAGTAAGATAAATCAGCAGTGTTCTTTGCCAGGCCAAAGATATTTTTATCTCACCCCTAAAATACTTTTTCTTTGCAGAGCAAGAAAACTCTTTAAAATTCAAAGCAGGTACACTTTCCAGCAATTTATCTAGAATGAACAGCAGGATACAAACTTCAGGAAGAAAGTTGCTTTCTCACTTATTTTTGAAAGCATTTTTCTCCTCGTGAATGCTGCATTCTGCATTAAGTGAAGGATGATGATACCTTTGCTTTTTCCACAGGCAAACAAAGGTTGCCATGGCAAGCAGGCTCAAGAGGCAGAAGAAATATCAGCAAGAGCTGATGTTCATGTCCACCGGAGCTCTGAACTGAAATTTTCTTTCATCTTTTGCCATTTTGAAGTGTCATCTTGCACACAACAACAAAGTGCTTGATATTGACATAGACTTTCAAATGTAATTAAGAGGCAATTTTCACAGGCTCAGTTTTACCCAACAGCACAATAATTACTTGGCATTTACGAACAGAATGACTGGCACTTTCACACACTCATCACGTTGTCTTTGCTTCATGCTCTCTTGCTTGGATCATTATTGTTTCAAGAGCAAGACAAGAGGATCTGCAGCCCAAATGACTGCATCGTAAGCAGGAACACAGAGCCCACTTTTGATTCTGAAACTGACTGGTTTCTGATGAAAATTACGGGCAATCCAGCACTGTCAGCCTGGAGGGGCAATATTTCCTGCTGATAACAATCAGGCATAATTGCTTGCTTTCACTGGTACAAAATAGATGCTGCTAAGATGCATGAGGGAAGCTTGATTTCTTGAACATAAAGCCCTCCCTAGCAATCATAATGATAAAGATACTAACAGAGCAAGTAGATGAGTAAAGAACTACACTGGAAATACACTGGTGTAGGTACAGCTCCATCTAGGACAATGACAGCATTTGGGCTAAATTCCTTCTTGCTTGGGAAGATGTTGGGAAGAATTCATTGGAATATGCTGTAGGCTTTTGCAGCTGAGATCAAAGAAAGAAACTCACAGTTCTAGCATCTAATTCAGATGTATATTAGAAGCCTGTCTTAGGATAAAATGGATTCTGCCCTGGCCTCCAATGACCAGACTCCAGAGATTATCAAAGGAGCACAGAACAATTATTTAAATTTAAGTCTTCTTCAAAGTAGAGATCTATTTTAGTTAGATTAATAGCTGTGACCAGCATTACATTTGCAGAATGACCATGTGCTAGTGGAGCCATGGCTGAAAAACAATACAGCTTTATTATGCACGCAAGATTGCCCATTGATGATATATTCATTGTTCAGGTTATCTATTCAGACATTTTAAGTTTCATTAAGCAGTCAATATCAAAGTTTGGGTTTTTTTTTCTAGTTTGGATATGCAGAGTAGTCTCAAAATTGTATTATTTATCATATGATTATTATTAATTGTATTATTATTATCTATTGATAGAACTGCTTAGGTTCAAATTTTAAGCAGCTCTTCATTTTCTTACAATATTCCAATATTTCCTTTTGTTTAGGTTTAAGAAAAACTTAAAATAATTTCAACCTTTTTGGCAAAAATTGATAGACTTTCTACTACATTCTGCTATTTCTATTTATCCAAGTTTATCTCCAGTTTTCTGTGGAAACTGACTGAAGTAAACAATTGCACATGTAAAAGGCAGAATTCTAACCTCAGCTATAAAACATTGCTGCACATTGTTAGTAAGTATGAGCTCAAATGACTGAATAACAAATTAAAATCTCCATCCTACATGATTCTGATTTGGATTTTAAACCTAAATTTTAAATTGAACTAATAGCAATTCTTTACTGAGAGGTGTTTTAGAAATCAGCTGCTCTAAAAACAAAAGCATTACTTTCATGAATGATCCTGCCAACCTACAGACATTCTCACGGACCATCAGTCTTTCTGAAAATTTGAAAGGAACCCATGTGGTAGCAAAAAAATATGTATTTCCTTCATTAGTGTCCTAGTACAAAGACTTAAAAAAATCATGAATTCACAAACTCAATCCATATTCTTTTTTTCATGTCCTCTCTTACCTGAATGACTCCTCCACCTTGGCCATCCTTCCCAGCTAAAAACTCTTCAGGCAAATTAACCATCTTCCCTAGCCAATCCAGCATGATAGTCTCCAGCTCAGTGCAAGCTGGACTTGAAGCCTGTGTTGAAAAACAGGACAGAGGGAATAATCTCACTAGACCGTGAAGAGAAATCAGATCTACCAGAGCAAGAATAATTCTTTCTCTCTCTCTCTCTTTCTTTTGACTATAAAGGAAGAGACTAGATGATTAATGTCACTAGCCAAGTTAGGGACCTGAAGACCATTTTGTGCATGTAGTTTCTAACATTTACTAAAAAAAGTCAAAATAGGCCTTACATAGAACAATGACAATCAAATGTCAAAGCTAGGATTTGCATCTTGCATATTTTTTTTCAACATCAAATACCAGCCTCCTTTGAGAAGAGTATACCGCATATGAATGTGGGGGTTTTAAGGCAATTTTCCATTCATCCAGATGAAAAGAGAAATAACAACACTGGGTGCTAAACAATAGTCATACTTCTTACTGGATTACCAGCATGTTTGCACTGCTACTACTAACTCTAAATGTTGGTGATTTTTCAAGAACAAAACTTGTAAGAGGAAATAGTCTTTTATTCCCGGAATCATTCAGGGTGTCTCTGTAAAAACCCTTAATTTATCATGGAAATCTACCTACAAAAATACTCCTGTGACTTCACTGCTGTTTATCGATAATTTCATTGTAGAATGTTACTGAAATGCTTAAAATCTTGGCAAGGTGAAGCACCATTACCACACACCAGAGTAAACTCACCCAAGAGAAGCCCACACATCCTATTCCACCACACAACATATCTGCAAGAAGAGCTGGGAAGGAAGAGGCTGCAGGGAAGTAGGCAAAAAAGTACGGACTGTGCCAGTGAGTCACCTGTATTAGGGGGAAAACAGTTATTTTTAACTAATACAGGAAGCCGAAACAAATTGTCACAAAATCAAAAAAGGTTAGAGGTTTTGACAAGCCAACAGTTCTTGACTACCTGGCTGTAACACAGGATCCCATTTTTTAGAAAAACTTACCTTGTTTTTTTCACGTTTTTTGATCTTTTACTCAAATTGAAAATATTTAAGACGTCGTCCCAACCCCCCAACAGCCCCAGAATCAGAGTTCTCCATTTATCTTCCTAGAAGACAAGAATTATGTGGGCCATGGCAGCCTGAGCTTCTTGCAAGACACTGTTCTTAAGCCTCTACCATCAGGGACTCTCTGGTATTTTGTTTTTCCATCTCTGTCATGCAACTGACATAGGAAGAGTGTCTTCAGTGCAGAAGAGGTCCACAGAACTCTCTTGCCCACACTCTCGTGTTATTTGCTAATACTCAGGCACTGAATCTGGCCAAACAGCTCCTCACCACAAAACCCCATCACTCACAAAAACAACCCATCCCAGTACACAATACCTTCTGTACAAAATTAAAATATACAATTTCACCTTGTATGTACTACTATGAGAGAACAACGTGCATAAATGGTAGTCAGTTGTCTTGCCAAAGCATTATTTAGAATTATCTTATGTAATATCCAAGCAATTTTAAGTGAAATACTGTGAGATACTTGATAGTGCTCCACAATTCCAATCTAATACAATTCAAAAGCAGGAAATGTACAGCCACACTGCAATGTTCAGTGGAAATAATGGGATATGTGATATGTTTGGCAAAAACAGCTTTCACATTCAACGTAAAAGGCAAGTTTTTGAAAAAGTGCTTCTAGAGCTGTAAGCAAGTATTCAGCAGAATCTATGTTAAGATTTTTTTCATGGCTGGAAGTCAAGAGGCTACTGAGTTATTAAAGTTACACCATTTTGTTTCCCTTTTTTTAAATACTGGAAGTCCGTTACAACTGGAGGACAGTAAGAATATACATTCTCTCTTGCCTGAGTTCAGTGTTTCTGCACTGTTTTGTTCCACATTCCCACCTCTGATGAATTTTACCTTTTACATTGCTCTCTCCTAGTCTGTGATAAGATTTCTGGTTCCAGAGCTAACTCATGGATTGCTGTACCACACTGTTCTGCATGCTGCAAATAATCCCTTTCTTTCCTCTTCTAACCCTCCCCATGCCAACAACCAGCTCTTCTTTAAGGGATGTGGTCCATGCTAAGGGGAAATTGTCTTAACTCTTGACAGAGTGAATTAGGTATCACTTTCCCTGCTGCAGTGTACCAATTTCAGATACCGCCATCTCTTTCACATGAAAACATCTCCTATCCATTACAATTTTCCACTGTCTAAACTAGCCCTGTACCTGGTATGCTCAAGATTTCATTTTTACTGGTCACTAGCTTCAAACCTGTCAAAACAGTTATCCTAAGACAAGCCACTGTGAACATTTTCAGCTGTATCTCATAGTGGATAAGGATAACTTTCTTTGTTGTAACAAAGTTTTAGAGCACTTGAGGCAAATGCCTTCCTTCACAAATCAGAAAAAAAAACCCAGATGGGACATGGTGCTTCACAGGAAAACAATAAAATATTCAAGAAGTGGTGGACCCCGATAGGATCCACATGCACAGACTTTCACTGATGTCCATAATGAGCCAGAGCTGCCACTGTTCATCTCCCCAGCTCTAATCCTCTATGATCTGTAACACTTGTGACATTCATCTTGGGTTAATCAAGTTAAACTGACTGCTTGCTGGGAGCCATTTGTTTGATGAAACACAGCAGATTCCAGTTGCACCACTCACACAAAGTGAAAAAACTAAAAGCCCTGGGGCAAGCACAGCTGCGCTTCTGCCTCCTGCCTCCCTTCCCCCGTCCCTTGAAGCAGCTGTAAAATTCATTTTTTTCACCATGTTGGAACAGACACACTTAGTCAGATACTGCAAAGAGCCTGACATAATTGATGCCTGTTTTTTTAGCCCTCTGCTGATAAATAATGATACACAAGTGTCTTTCACTCTAATTACCACTCTAGTGCTTCTCAGAGACATTTTATTTCCAAGATTTCTTCTAAGGATGTCTTTCTCTGGCTTGCTTAGTCTAAGCAATAGTCTTCCTTTACCACACACTGTGGATAGGTACTTCATCTGAAAGTTCATAGATTAATGGATCCAATGTGAGGAAAATTAGCATCTTTAGTAATGCTATTTGCAGTTACAATTACACTTAATCATTTTTGACTCTAAAAAAGGAGGAGAACAAAGTAAATCTAAGAGAGAAAGGTGACTCCGATTGATATTTTTACATGCAGATCCTTTCCATGTTGTCTACCTGCTGTGGAGATAAGAGTTCTGCAGTTATTCCCTCTGTCTCTGTGTTACTATCAGGAACTTATCACCATTATTGTCATTATCATTTGGTGGACTGCCCTTTGAAGGTCTACCTTACATTTCACAGTAAGTCCCCATAAAGAAGTTTCACCACTCATGAATGCTTGAACCCTGTCCTACAGAGTAAAGACAGCAAGAGATAATAATTGTTATTGCTTCACACAATTAATTGATCCCTGCTCTTCTGAAGGAACACCATTTTGACATTTTTAGTCATACAATAAGTAGCAAATATCTGAACACAACTAACACAGTAAAGGTGTCAGCATGAATGAAACAAGAATCACTTACAAGCCACTAATAACTTACAGGAAAAACAAGGGTTTATGATATGCCATATTACTTATTCTTTCTGAAGAAGCCCTTTCTGACATTCTTCATTTATAAAATGGATATAAGACATTCCCTGGTGAAACAGTGGGAAAATGCTATAGCTGAAAAACACTAGATGTACTTTTAAATGTTATTCTTGTCAGGAAAAACATGGGAAGAAGATTAAGGGAAAATAGAAACTGAACAATTAGGGCAAAAATATCTTTGCAGACTGGCTGGATAACCTGGTAAGGAGAGTTTTAAACTAGGAACGATAAGGGAAAGAAAGGAAAACACACAATCAAGGGAGGAAGATGGACCAAGCTGGCAAGCAAAGGGTGAAGCGTTATGTGGACATGAGAGAACTCAAAAAGAAGCTAAGGCTAAAGCAGACCGATCCCCAGTGTATCCACGTAAGTAAGGAAGTGCTGAGAGGGCTGCATTAGGGAAGGGGCGGGACAGAGGAGCTCTCACGTATTTTCTGAGAAATCAAGACAAACAGGTGCCTCTCTGAAGCACCGCACAGGGAACAAACAGGAGGAAACAGAAGGCTGTGTGCCGGCACACGGCTGTGATTTCACTGGGATCACAGATATGCTGTGGGATTGCTCGCATGACTGAAGTGCTGCAGCAGATGAGGACAGGCTCTTCAGGAAGGTCAGACCAGGAAGGCGAGGCAGAGGAGTGGTCCTCTATGCAAGAGAACAGCAGGAACGCACTGGCCTCTGCCTAAGAGTGGACAATGAGCTAGTAAAGAACTTGTGAGTCAGGACTGGTGGAGATCTCAAGATGGGCAACATTTGGGGGTGCGTGTCTGCTACAGACCACCTGAAGAAGCACATGAGTGCAGCATTCAGACAGCTGGAAGAAACCTCATATTCACAGGTCATAGTCCTCATATCTGCTGGACAGACAACACAGCAGGACACAATCAGTCCAGGAGGGTTCTGGAGTGCATTGATAATTACCCAACATGGGAAACTGTGGAGGAACTGATGAAAGTGTGGGACATGGTGTGGGACTGCACATTTACCAGCAGGAAAGAATTGGTGAAAGCAGTGTCCTGGGCTGCATCCAAAGCAGCGTGGGCAACAGGGCAAGGGAGGGGATTCTGCCCCTCTGCTCTGCTCTGGTGAGACCCCACCTGGAACACTGCATCCAGCTCTGGGAGCCCCAGCACAAGAAGGACATGAAACTGTTGGAACGAGTCCAGAGGAGGGACATCAAGATGATCAGAGGAATGGAGCACCTCTCCTGTGAAGAAAGGCTGAGAGAAATGGGATTGCTCAGCCTGGAAAAGAGCAGGCTTTGGGGTGATTCTAAATGCGGCCTTCCAGTACCTGAAGGGAGCCTACAAGAAAGATGAAGAGAGACTCTTTTCAAGGGCATGTAGTGATAGGACACAAGGGAATGGGTTTAAACTGAGAGTAGCTTTAGATTATACATCTGAAAAAAAATTCTTTACTGTGAGGGTGTTGAGGCACTGGAACAATTGCCCAGGGAGGTTGTGGGTGCTCCATCCCTGGAAGTGTTCAAGGCTAGGTCAGATAGAGAATGAAGGGGAAAGGCCAAAATACTGTTTAGGATCTTCATTAAATACCTCGATGATGGGATAGAGTGCACCCTCAGAAATGTTGCTCTGAAGAAATGGACCTGGGGATCCTAGTGGCCAAGCTGAACAGCAACGTGCCCTGGCAGCAAACACTGTGACCCAAGACCATCCAGGGCCATGGTAACAAAACTGTTGCTAGAAGTTCAAAAGAGGTGTTCCTTCCCTTCTACGCAGCACTAGTAAGGCCACACCTGGAAGGCCACATCCAGTTCTGGGTTCTCCAGCACAAGGAACAAAGACACGGCTATACTGGAGTGATTCCAGTGAAAGACCATGAAGATGATTAATTGCTGCATCTGTCATATGACAAACAGCTGAATCAGCTGGGGTTGTTCAGCCTGCAGGAATCTCACAGGGTACCTTGTTTATATTTATAAACACCTCATGGGAGAGTGTATAGAAGACGAACCTGGATTCTTCTCAGAAGTACCCAGTGACAAGACAACAAGAAATGTACACAAATCGAAATACACAAAATTCCACTTAAACATAAGAAAAAGCTTTTTTACTGTGAGGGTGATCCAGCCTTGGAACAGGAAAGCAGAGTTCCTCCTTGGAGATATTCATGACCAGTTGGACATAGTCCTGAACAACCTGCTCTAGCTGACTCAGCATTGAGCAGTGGGGATGGACTAAATGATCTCCAGAGACACCATCCAATCTCTACTATACTATGTCCTCGTGATTCTCTGCTCATGTGAGTCTTCAGAATTGAGTATAAACAACACGGGTAGAATTAGAGTTACTATAAGAACTGGGATTTATATTGTGCTCTTTGTGACACTAACATTTCACACTGGTGGAAAAATTTAGGATAGAACATTTTTTTTCAGAATGTTTCACATTGTAAGAGTAAATTTGTTTGCAGGGCATGTAAATATCAAGAAAAAGTCAATTTAGTTAAGAGGGAACATGACATGTTGATGACAATTGGAATTCAATGTCTCACTTTCTATTGTCAAATGATTCTTCTCTTATTTTTTAATCTGTTATTATTTCATTGAAAGTTCGCAAGTGTTCAAAGTGTTTGCTCTTCTACTTCACAGACATTACTATTTTCCTCCAATGAAAAAGAAAAGGCAATTATATCTATGAGCAGCATATAAAGTATTCGCATGTATTGGACATTAATTCTCTTATCTAATCTGCATTGATTTAATTCTCTTGGATTTAAGACTTCATCCACAAACCTTTGAAAAGAGTGCAGAGATTTCAACTGACTTCAGTGGAGCTTTTGCCTGTTAAAGGACAGCAGGGCTGGCTCCAAGGAAAACAAGATAAAGTCATATTGAATATCAAATATTTACATTGGTCAATGAAAAGGAATTGGTAGTATAGAACACTGACTAAAGCCATTTCCAGATTGTGACGTCTACTCCCATCACAATCATATCACCTATCTGCACCTAGAGAAGAAACCCCCAAGGTTTTTTTGCAGAGATCCATAGGAGAGACTCCTCATTAACATGTACTAAATATTCAGTCCTCTTCAAGCTACTTAGAGGCCTTAGGAGACAAGCATATACTTAAAATAAAAAAGGTGTACCATGAGTGGAAAAACAAGGAAGATTCAGGCCTGGACAAATGCCAGATGCTTTGTTCTGCATTGTCTGCCCAATACTGATCTATTCAAGGACTAATATTTAGGCAGTGGCTGTCTGCCTTTAAAGCTACGAGAAGAAGTTGACTTTTAGGAGAGTAAGTCAACAGAAGAAGTATTGGGGAGAATCCTTTCTAGTCAACTCTGTAATAAAAAGAAGTCTCCTAAGAGAATTTTGACATTTAAAGATCAGCCTGAAGGAGCACTTGGGGCACAACAGACTAATAAAAATACTCCTTTGTAAAATA
The DNA here is from genome assembly GCA_013397975.1 of Machaerirhynchus nigripectus. Taxonomy (NCBI): domain Eukaryota; kingdom Metazoa; phylum Chordata; class Aves; order Passeriformes; family Dicruridae; genus Machaerirhynchus; species Machaerirhynchus nigripectus. Next base: position 758,105 of record VZRQ01004873.1, on the reverse strand, counting down.
TTTACTGTGCTATGAAAGCAGTAAAAATATCACATGAAATTGAAAGTTATGAAGTTTTGCCTTAACCAGTTCAAGGGAGGAAAGGGAATTGTTTCCAAAAGTAAGTTATGCATGAAGGAAAATAATGATTTGATTATTTCTAGGAAGAACAGAAAACATTAGTTAGCTCATACTTAACATGTAAAGCTGACTCCTGCCTTCTAAAAGTTAAAGTGTGGGTACTTATGTTGGTAAAGTCTAGCTGCACAGCCTTCAACCCACAGTGTCTTTAAGGTCTTTGAAAACCTAAATGCAGTATTGAACAATGCACTATAGTTCCATTTTTCTTACCCCTGGCATAATGATCTTCTCAATGTCTTTAAAGACATCCTCAAAACTCTCAGGGTCCTGGGGTGCACAGTCTGCGATGAGGGGCCTTAGGTATCCTGGTTCCACATCTGGGAAGACCTGTCGTTTTTCTATCTTCTCCAGGTACTCCGCAACATAGTCCACCATCGTCTTCCCTCTCTTGCGGAATTCTGCAGCATCCATGGGTATCAGTGTTTAGGTCTTACTCTAAGAAAAACACTTTAAAAAAGAGGGGAAAAAACAGTCATTTTTGAAAGAAAATTTTACTAGTTTTAAACCTGTTTTTCAGATGATTTACAGCAAGGCTCATATGGTCATGATATAGATTAGCTCAATACAGATAGACACTAAGTTTAGCACAGAAGAACAGTAGAAGCACATTGATGAAGATTCAAAAATTAAAGATTTAACCCCTACAGCTGCTGGTTGACACAAGGATGTGGCAGTATTAAATGGCACATTATCAACTGCCTCCTGCCTTACAAAGAAGAGGTCTAAGAAAATTGCATGCTGTGTGTCTCTATTATAATCTGTAACAAGCCATAATAATCACAGTTATCACAGTGATCCACTGTCATTTTATCTGCTTCTTGACTCCTATCTTGCCTCAAGATTTAGCTTCTTTACTCTTTCACTGTAAAAGCATGTGCTGTGTCATCTACAAAACTTTGTTTCTTAATGAGGTTTCAAACAGAATTCACTTCAAGTTGATCTTTACTGTGTTTTGCAGGAGAATGTGAGGAAGCTGTCTGGCGCTGTCTGTATTTCCAAGATGTTGGGCTGCAGCTCCAGGTGTTCTTTGAGATAGGCAGGTTGTGTGAGCACACCCAAGGTGATCTATGTCTCAGCTGAGATGAGCTGGAGCTCACCTGCAAAGTGCTCTGCAAACACAAATTCATGATACTAGGGTGTCTGCTCCCACCACCCTGGCCCACCCAACTTTTTTATTCCATGCAGCTGTGCATTTTGAGTACTCAGTGAATATACCGTTGAAATTCTGTATCCACTGAGTACCTAAAAAGAGTCCCAGAGTCTTTATACAGATTGAGGGATACTGTGCCTTGGGATCTAGTAAGAAGATTGGCAAGTGAAAAAAGGACTTGCTGGTGTCAAGAACTACTGTGCTTAGATCACATACCTTTAGATCTTCACTTTGCAAGGAAATAATTATATTAAGCACAATGTGAATATTAGATAATTAGGAGACAATTTTTCAGATATCAAGTATTTGTGGTAAGGATTTATAACCAAGGACACCATTTTGAGAAAAGAGAAACTCCTGGGCTTTATTACATTTAAATTAGTACAGTAAGATCACAAAAGAAAGACCTCATTAATAAGCACTGTCCTAGAGACATCTCTGCTGCCACAAATACAGGATCTGGGATTTGTGTGGAGCAGCTGCTGCTGCTTAAGAAGGCAGGGTGCTGCTGTAGGTCATGAAACACTTGGGAGAGCAAGGATCTGCACAGTAGGGACTTCTAGACTCCCCAGAGAATGGCTGTTCCCATTGCTATTTTACTAGTTTTAGTACTCTCTTTAATCATCATGTAAATGTTTATTTGGCTGTGTCTGTGCCTTTCATAAAGAGGCATTAGGACCTTTCTCATATCTTGCTACTAAGTTCCTGCAATACCAGTGGTCATTACAGTCCTCACAGTTTCCAGTGGGCAGCTTTGTGTGTCACCTACCTTTTGAAAAGCTGTGTTTAAGCGAGCAGTTTTGTTTCGACTCCTCTAAAATCAGGATGATTCAATTTCTTCCATACTCCCTAAATCTTATATGCATTTTCACTTAACACATCTTTGTTCACTGTTCAAAATTTTAATAAACTTTACAAAGAAATCAGCATGAATTGCAGCGATCAATATGCATTTCTGTGGCAGCAATCTAATTACCTCCCAAGGCTCTGTTCTTTGGTTTAGGTATTTTTGCCAGAAGAAATCTAAATATTGTACTGTTGCACTTCTTTTTCAATGCATCTCTAACTTAACCCTTAACTTATTCTATTATTATTTCTTCTACGCTACTTCATTCATGGGTTCATTGCTGTAGCATGCTCTAAAGAACTTGCATGAGGTAATCTGGGTTTTTTTGCTGGTGTCAGAGAAGAAAGCTGTGAAAAAAAGAATTTAACACACAACTGACAAATTAGTGGGAGACGCCTCAGACTGAACTGACTCAGAACATGAGGACTGGTGTTTCCAGCACTACCTTGCTCACCACTGTGTTAGTTATTCCTACAGACCTTTACACACGGATCAGTTCAGCTGAGTATCTCATTCCACATCTGTGGTTCCAGTGAACCCTAAGTACAGCATCAAGACAGGTAAGAGTATCATTGTGTAAGAGCATCACTAAACTACTCTCTAGCTTTACTTTCTAGTAATCAAATATAGGGCACCACTTAACATAAAAACTTCTGTGGATCGCTTGGTCTTTTCCTAAAATACAAATCAAATTACATTAGTTAAATCACATTGTGTGTAAGCTCAAAACAGCTCACAAACACACAGAAAAATAATGAATTTACTTTATCATATTACCAGAAGACAGATGGTATGTTTTATAGCTTGTGACCACTTTTGCACCACCTAATTTTTTTTTTACCTGAAATTTGTATTACAAGTAACATTTACGTCATCTTGGTGATACATAGTATGCTGATATAAGCTGTGTCATCTACAAGTATTTGTTGTCATTTTTAGTATTTGAAGTTTAGACAAATTTCTTTTTGGATATAAGGATAAGGAAATAAATTTTGCATCTGAATAGGAGATACATATTCCGTGGTTTCAGCCTATTGCTATGGAATTTAATTTGACAAAATACACATTTTGTATAATCACTGAAATCTTGTTTGTTTTTGGCTAACTTTACTTCTTCCCAAGAATGGGAGGTCCACTGGCTCATCCTAGCATTGTTTTAGCTGCACTGCTTCTGTCATAAATCACTGTTGCAATGGCAAAATTCAGGTAAAGAATTAAATTACAGGGGAAACCCAGTGGTTTGCATGGAAGAAATAACTGAACCAGGAAGCTAAGCATTAGGAATGGAAGGCTGGGCCTTCTATCCCAAATGTTCTACAGTAGTTGCAGTGTTATAAATTGATATGGACTAGTATTTACTTAACCTCTAATATTCTTACAATTCAAGTTTGATCCAGTGAAATATGTCAATCTGCTCCAATTTGAAGCCAAGTATTGAATTCTTCCTTCCTCCAAAGACAATACTGAGAAATTAAAAATCTACTTTTTCTATTCATGCATCTTCCTTCCTAAAAGTCCTTCCCTGAAAATTCCATAGCTGCAGTAATGTATGTATCTCACAGGGGAACTGTGAAGGCATACTCCTTGCAGGAACGCAGTGGTCATCCTTTTCACCTCCTATTTTACACCTGATTTTCTGTGAGTGACAAGACCCACTTAGACTTTCATCCCTATTTTTATTCTCTTCCTGAACTGTTCACTATAGATCTCACTTCATCTGCTTGAAAGTACTATTTGCTATGGAAGCCATCTCCAGCAGACAATTTTAATGCTCACCAGTGAGTACTATCAAAATGCAAATTACTTCACATCTCTACCAGTACAGAATACCTCTACCTCTTACATCCACATACAACTCATGTACAATGCAACAACACAATGCATAGGGAGAAACCTTACCTCTCCGCCAGTATATTTTAAAAATATAGAGATTTTCTAAGAAGCAAAGTGCTTCAGACAACTCAGGCCTTAGGGTCTAAAATGAAAACACTGAGAGAATCTGTTTTTTCTGAAGGGATGAGTGTTATAGTCTGCATGCACTCAAAATATCTACTTAACTCAAAGGAACTTAAAACTGCAAAAAAATGCAATTCAAGTTTCCAAAACTAAATGGAAATTTCAGAGAAACTAAGCCTCTCTCTAATGTATTTAATAGTGGTCTGTATTCTTGAAGGTCTCTAAAGAGTGAGAAAGGCTCCCTGCTTTCAGAGATCCCACACCTGTCAAGATGAGTTTCAGCATATTCAGTATCTGCCAGCTGAACCCCAGGTGAGGAGAGTGCAGCTTCTCAGGAGGTGCCCTGCCTAATTATCAACCTCAGCCACACTGTGAGCAGTCTGTATGTAAATTCATTCACAGCCTCACTCTGATTGATAAAATACAATTTTACCAACCACACATTCTGCCTGAGCATTTTTGTTCCCAGCAAGAACCCATGACTATTGTCACCACTGCATACTTCCGATCAAATCCTACTTTACTGGAGAAGATTGAGTTCTGCTCTAAACTGCAGGTAAGATCAAGAAAAATCATGTTAAACCTTAAATTATATCAGTGTATCTTTTTTATTTATTCATATATAAACTCCTTGGTCTTTGATTTTGCTGTTAATTTGTCAGAGGACAAGTACATTACACAATCTAAAGTTGACATATCCTTTGTTGCTTTTTTAAAACTCCTCCTTCTACCTCAGTGCACTGAAATTAGAATATAGCCACATTATATTTTAGTGAAGTATCCAAAAATTGTTGCTAGTCTTTAGATCGCATATGTTCATTTGCAAGCAGTTTTCTACTTTATCTGAAACTGAACCATACAAATGAGTAGTTTACACACACGTAATTATTAAAGATATTTGTAGGCATAATATTATGTTGATAACATTCAGCTTATTCATTACTTCTGTTAAAAAGTATTGTCTATAATTTTAGAATCTGGGTGGGTTTTCTTCATGTTTACTAAATATAAATGTAAAATATATCTAAATGCTACGAGGAAATTGGTCATGAGAAAGAAAAAGAGAAAAAAGATGAAAAGGAGAAAAAAGAGGGAAAGGAGGAAAAAGAGGAAAAGGAAAACAAATGAGGAGAGATGGCATATTTGATGCATTATAATTTTATGTCTGCTTCTTCTCCAGTTCATCAAAGTAAAATAAACAACAGCTAACAAAATAAAGTCTTTTAGCAGCTCCTGATATTGAATACAGACAGGAAGAATGCATAGACACATTAATAGCACCTAAAACTGAAAGCTGTATTTGCTCAAAAAAAGTAGTAATTGTGTATCTTTCTAATACATGAGTCAAGTGCATTTTCTATTCTGCCAACTGATTGTTGCAGAAAATGTAATTTAAGGGCTCATGGTGCTTCAGTGACACCACTGAAGCCATGAGAACTTCCTGCTACTGAACCCAGATGAAGGTTTTTGCAGCTGTTGCCACTGTTAAGCTGAACTTCCCCTGCTGGCAATAGGATATTGCCAGAAAAAGGGCCATAGGATGAATATTATTTCAGCACGAGTAAAAAGGAACTGGATCTACTCTGCACTTCTACCTTTGCACAAGTCAAGTTACAGTCCCTACATTTTATTTAAAGAATTACATTTTCCAGAAGTTGCTGGTTGTATTCATTTACTGTCACTGGCACAGAGTCTGCAACTTCATAATTTTCCCTGCTGAGGTCTTACTACAGTGATGGGAAAGGGTTATTTCTGAGGAAAACTTTACCCTAAAAGGTCATGCATTTAATTTATCTTGGAATTTTATTATTCAGAATATTTGGCAGAGAATTTCTCAAGTTCTGCTTGGTTATTGCAAGCAGTGCTGTACTTGGAAAAACAAGATACAAACTTTTGTATACATGGGATTCTGCATAAATGTATATAAACAGTTACAGCTGACAAACATCAGATGTAAAAACAAGCAAACATAAAACAAGAGGTGCACACTACATTTTGCAAACTTAGATTAAAAATAATGCCTCTTTTTATTATTTGTATCCCTAAAATAACACAAGCTGGCTGTTTATTAACTGAGCTCCCACTCTCCATAACCAATTGTTGCATTAATCCAAATGTACCTACTTGAATTTAATAACAATAAAGCCTTAAGGACAAAGAATCTTACTTACAGCGAGTTGATAAGGTTTTTCCTTCTCCCCTGCCCTTCTCACTGTCTTTCTTTGCTCCTCAGTGACAGCTCTAAGGCGGAGAAGATGCAGTTGCCAGCATATATAGGCAGAGTATCCATGTCCTTTCAGCCTATCACAGCCACGGGCTTTGCACTGAACGTGCAGCAGCAGCATCTCCCCCTCCTCCCACAGCTCCTCCAAAATATACTTCGCAAAGACAGCTCCCTGAAAGGCAGCTGGATCTGGCCGAGAAACAGCCATTGCCCAGGTTTAACTGTGCAGTGCTGTGTGTTTTCTTCCAGGGGCTCCGTTCACAAGTTCATTAGCAGTGAGCGTCTGATGACATGCTCCCCGTCTGTGCTGCACACTCCGGGACATTTCTGCTGAGGCTGCTGCAGTAAAAGCAAGTGCTTTGATCCACTTCTGTGAAATATTATTGCCAGGAAAGATACACGGGTATGGCTGAAGTACCACTCAAGTGACTGCAAGCTCTGAGCAGGTATATAGCTGTGGAATTAACCTTACCAGATAAGCTTTATCCAACTTTTCCCAGTTTCTCTCTTTAATAGTGTGTACACTTAAAAGCAATACTAAGTGTTCAAGGTATTTTTTTCTATTCTAGACGTTTTGTGGGGAGTTCTCTTTCCTAGTTGAATCCAGGTGACTTCCTGTCATTTTTATTTTGTTCAAGTTAATCTAAAAAAAAATCCTATCAGCATTTCATAGTCCTAAACAGCTTACAGCCAGGTAGTGCGGCAGATTTGGGACAGTCATTGCTCTCAGACCAGTCTCCAGCCCACTGCAGTATTACAGCCAACCCTTTGTGAAGGAGGAAAAAGTCCCAGCTTTTTAAAACTGTCATGGCTGTGTTTGCTCTTCTAACGTTACAAGACCAAAGACAACTCTGCTGCAATTCTGGAAGAGTCTATTCAAAATAAAAACAGGACCTAAACTCCCCAGGTGAGCTTGCTGGTGTCATTACACTTGTTGTGCCAGACATTATTCTATGATCTGCCTTGCATTTCCAGTGCCTGTGTTGGCTGACGTAATGACTAGTCTGCAATCTTGAAAAGCATCAAGAAATCCCAGTCAGTTGCAACAGGCTCCGAGACGTTTTCCACTTCAAATCAACTCCTGAGTGCACAGGGTTACAACCTGGACATATTGAGACCCCACAGGAAGATAAGTGTTTTGGAGACTTCTCCTATTTTTTTTCTTTCTCCCTGAATTTGTCTGAAAAAGCTGAAAATTCAAAAATTTGTTGTGAGGGTGTAAGAGATACAAAAATTGAAGATGTCTCTAGTAAACTTAAAGATAACTGAAATCTCCATTCAATGTTTCATCCAAATGGCTTGCAAAAGGTAAATAACTTTCAAAGGAAATTAAAAATGGAAACTAAAGTTTAGAGTATTAAAATGCTGGTTTAATCAGTGTCAAAAAACAACCTCAAGGTCACCTGATGTGTTTTTATTTCTCTGCTGTACCTGTAAAGCTTGCTGTGAAGAGGCAGTAGTCACATTTCCAATTAAAATATTTCTTTTTGTAATTTCTCAGGAAGAAAAAGGAAATAAAGTGTGAAAGTACAACAGGCAAGCTGGAAAGGGGGAATTCAATGCCCTTCTAATAACAAGTTCCATGTTCTCTCCTACAGTTCTAGAAATTCTTCTGGCTTGTACTAGTTTCATAATTCTTATCATCAACTGTTGGCAATACACAAATCTTTAACAGAATCTTTCTGTGGTGGACAAAAGTAAGATAACTAAGTTTTCTAACATAGGTGCTGGCTAAGTCAGACCTGATGTGGCCCTGTGAATTTGTTCCAGACCCTTCAGACTGCTGTCTCTTTCACAGAGAACAACTTCTCTTACTGCTGAAACACAATGAACAGAGATCCCACCTTTAGTGCCAAACTGTTCCAAAATTCAGGATACCAGTGTGTGAGAAATAAGAGATGATCCCAAAAGGTTTAAAGGCTGGGGCTTGTTGGTAAGCACCCACCAGACCTATTTTTCACCGCTAACAAGAGACAAGCTTTGATATGTTTTGGCACACAGAAGTCAACCTGATGATGATATATAAATGATGCCGTGCCCATGCAGTAATGGCACCAATTTATTACCATTACTGAACTCTTTGGTTTGCAAACAAGATGGGAGAGAAGCTGTGTTTGAACAGGAAGCTCCAGCATAGCACCAGAAAATGAAGCAGATAATGTGTTATCAGTCACTGCAGTCCTATTGCTAGTCCGTGTGCAAAGACATGGATCAAAGCAGAGAGGATTAGAAGTTTGTAACCACTTTCTAACAGCTTTCACCTCTTCCATCATTGTACAATGCAGGTTAGAAATGAAAAGGCAGTTTCCCCAGGCTTTTAGTCCAGTTATGATTATATGGCTCTACTCCCAACGTTGTTTTTCCCTCACCTGAATGGCCTGACACTCTTCTCATGCTAACCTCGTGGTGTGGATCTAGGTACTAAATTTGATGGTGTATTTGTGCTGTAGTTCACTAAGCCTCACATTATTTGACTAAACCTGTTCTGAGCTATAATGTGAAGGGCTTTAAATTGACTCAGATATACTCAGTATCTTAGATACTGAGAAAATAATTTGAAACAATTAATTAGGGATCTAGCACAATATTTGTGCCTGTTTTCCACATCTGGTGTCAAAGGAAGAGTCACTGTTGCCTATGCATAAGAAAAACCACTGGTTTGTTTTATTTTGTTTACTCTGTGTCTTGTAGTTCGAGGATGTTATTTGGAGGCTGCAGGCATTTTTTTTAGTTTTCCTTGCTGTTGCTCCTTCAAAAAGAGAACAGTAGTAGAACCCCCTCTTTGTCTTTCTTCTTCCCCCCAATATATTCTTCCATTAAAGTAAAAACACTACTAACAGAAATTTATTTACAACAAGGTAATATAAAGACAAAAAAATGAGAATGGAATGAAAAGTCCTTCTATGTTCCATAAACAAGGTCCAAATCTGCATAAGCATAAAGATGAGACAAGAAAGAAGAGAGTATTTTAGCTAAAACGTGCAACTAACAATTTTCTATTTAAAACAAAGGGTGTATTTCCTTTGGAAGACAGTAAGAATGAAATAAAGCCTTCAGACACAAATAGATGGATTACTTGCGACGTATGAGGATAAAACCTAAGTCTCCTGCAGAACATAAGTAGACTTTGCAACAGATTAGCCAGGAGATGAATCTGAGACAGAGCTGACAAACTGGGAAAGTAACTATCCTCTTTTTTCATAAATATTTCATGTGTGACTTGTTTTCCCTGTTCAGTTCCTATTGCTGACTGTGTGAACATGTGAAGGTAAACCAAAGGAGGAGAAAAAGGAACTGCTAACGAAGTGAACATGGACACAGACTCACACACACAGTTTCAGAGGAGTTAATGTACCATTTGCTGGTTCGAGGCAGCCTGAGCATATTACTCTTATGGAAGCAAGCCTACAGAGAAGAGAGGTTGTGATGAACTGAAAAAGTGTCAACAGAAAAACTGACAGGCTGTGAAGAGTCACAGAGACAGTGAGAGCAGGCTGCAATCACAGTAGGCAGACTCTTCCAATACAGAGATAGGAATAGCTTCTGGTGTGAGCTATGTGCTTACCTAGGGGCGTAGGCACTGCCAGGGCACTCGTCCAGCCATGTATTGCTCACAGAGAGAGTGTTCTCAAGCATTGACTACTGTGAACTTCACAGAAGCTGTGGCTGATAGATGAACTGCCTTGAGGCCTTAAATGTGCTGTGAAGACCTCATGTTAGCAAAGCAAGTTGGAGCAGTTAGTTTATGAATGGAATAACCCCCTGTGTGGATGAAAAGACAGACCCAGGTGAGGCATGAGGAACAAAGATGGCTTGAGATACAGAGGGAACACAATGCAGTGCTTGTTCTTGAGCAAGTGATTTATTTGGATCACTGTTTACAAAGATATCAAAGAACACATAACGCTTGGTTGAGAAGGTATTTTGCCACTGACTGATTAATGCCTTGTCACAAGGGCCATGCACTACCATGCCCTATTTGCAATAAACCTGGAAGAGCATTTGCCCCCACTGTAAGACTTGAGTCATTCTTGAAAGGATGAGAACATCACTAGAGTCTCTTCACAAAGAGCATGTTGGTGCGTAGCTGTCTGAGATTACAGCAAGTACTATGGCAAGGGAGCACACCAGTGTTTCTTGCCCTTCCTCCCTGCCAGCTTTTCTGCAAAGCTGCCTTTGGCTCCTCTTCAGTCTGTGCTAACACATGCACCTTTCCAGAAAAGATCAATGCAAAGCTTCAGGAGACACTGGAGAATTTCATGGAGGACTGTCTCCTGCGGGAGGGACCCCACACTGGAACAGGGGAAGGATTCCTTTCCCTGAGCAGTGGGAGAAACAACCTGTGATGAACTGACCATGGGCCCAATTCCCTGTCTCCCATCATCGCTGGGGAAGGAGGAGGTAAAGTTTGGGAAGGAGGGAGGGGTGCAGTGGAGGTGTTTTAAAGATTTATTTTATTTCTCATTATCCTGCTCTGATTTTGTTAGTAATGAATTCAATTAATATCCCCAATTCGACCTGTTTTCCCCGTGATGATATTTGATGAGTGATCTCTCCCAGTCCTTATCTTAAACCAGGAACCCCTGGTTATATTTTCTCTCCCCTGTCCAGCTGTGGAGGGGAGTGACAGAGAGGCTTTGGTGGGTGCTGGCATCTAGTCAGGGTCAACCCACTACACACATATCCCAAAATGAGAGCTCTGGAGAACTGAGTGGGAACCGGATCTTCCACATGCACAGGTTTCCCTGGTCATGGACACACATTCACAGCTGAAGCAATGAGGAAGGCAATGTTTGCTCCCTTCTGCTCTGGGTTACTGTCTTTGCCTCAGAGCCGGGAGCGATGTATGTACACAGCCCACCTGCTTGAGTGCAGGAAGATGCATTTACACTAAGATGAGGCTTTCCATTGTAGCCATGTGACCCTGTTCCTGACTCCTGGTAATATGGTTAGCATAACCAATGCCAGTTCCTAAGACGAACAGTCATAACATGTAAGTGTGCTGGTCACATATCACCTTCTCTTTTCCTCTTTTCAAGACTGTAGTTGTCACCAAGATGTGATGACCCCCATGGCAGAAACGCCAGATCCCCTGTTAACATTGTGAAAAAACTATTTGCCCACGCAGGACTGCTGCCAGGATGTGGTCACACCTGTTACGGAACACAGAAATTTGACCGTACACGAGATACTGCCTATAAAATCAAACAGCTGCAAGTCCTGATGCTGGACAGCAAAACCCGGGATCCCCCAGCAGTCTGGGACACAGCCACTGCTGTCTTCTTCCTCTGAAGACCGAGTGAATTATGTTCTCCTGGGCAAAGTCTGAGTACAGATTATGATTATTGTATCATGCATGGATTACTAAGAATTTGACACGATCTGCAGAGAGTCCAAGTGACTAAAAGTGTAGGTAATTAAAGACTCTAGATAGTAAGAAACCTACATTCATTACTAGAAATTTTGCTTAACTGGAAGTCTAATTCATAAAAACTGTGCAACAATAAACTACATTAAATCCTAAAAATTGTAGATAACTGTAAACTATGCTGAAAATTAGGTGTTTAATTGTAGTAATAAAGGTCAAATTTATTCACCTAAAGCCCTGTGGCAAACTCTCTTCTATCAAGGATCCTTAAAAGAATCTGCCTGTCCCTGTGACATTAGGTGACAGAGCCACCAAGTGTTCACACACTCCATCCTGCCAACTCCGTAAGAAAGGCAATCATCTCCAGCTAGGAGGGAAAACAGTGAGCCAGGAAAGATAACAGCTTAAGCTGCTGCAGGTAGCTTCACCACAGTGCAGCCAGCCATCTCCCCACTCAGAACTGCTTGCCATCTGTTCTCCTTATGATCTTGTTCACTTCCACACCTCAGATGATCACAGCTTCCACATTATCATTAGGAGAGACAGGCTCTCATTTAGCCAGGATTTACTGGCAGAGACAGGCAGTTAAATGAGAAGGACAGTCCAATGTGTTCATTACATTTGTGCTCAGAGGCCTTAGTTCAAGCTCTTGCTTTCAAGTACAAATGCAAGTCTTTGCCATATGCTGTGAAATTCTGGGTAAGTTCTGAGAGGAATTTTCCATAAAATATTTTGCTAAAAAGGGTTGTTCTCTTACAGCTTATTTTTCTGTGCTACCACATTTGGCCCCAGCTGGATTTGGAATCCAAACAGCCCAAATTTAGGCCAGGTTTAAAGTGGCTGCACCCTTTGTCAGAACTCTGTCAGTGTTTGGCTCTGGTCAGAGCAAAATGCACAAATTTTGAACCTCTCTGTGCTGAAGTCAGATGATGCCAATCTAGAAACAAACTGTTTTTACAGGAGTCTGATATTCTGCATAGTTCTCTGAAAGACGGTCTAGGAAAGTTTTGGAAATTTTGACATTTCTGTTTTCTTCCTTCTTGCCAACTCTTTAAAAGGCACTCTCTATTTTATTTAGGACTGATCTTGATCTGTGTAGTCTTAAGAGACATCTCTTCCACCTCTACCACCAGGCTAACTTTGGCAGCAGGAAGTGGTTAAGAAATGTCATTTTTCACTGTTTTTTAGTGCTCAGAGAACACAGAAGGGTGTGAAAGTATGCTTAGGGAAGGAGAATCACTACCATATTTTATGTTACATACATAGCAAAATATAATGAAGCAAGATAACTTACCTGCCCATAGCTTCTGCTGAATTCTAGGGGATATTTTCAGCTTCTCTCCTTCAACAACATACCAGTCTAAACCTATTACTGTTGCCCATTGAAGTGAAAAGTAAGAAAATTGCTATGTATCTACATTCTCTGACTTGTGAATTATTTAAAAGCAGTTAATATTTTACATTGGTTGCTAATTTTCTTTCTCAATATGTATGCTCAGCATGTAAAATAACACTAATCTTTCATCAAAATTATGATTTATTTACTTTATCTTACACAATAATAAACTCACACAACCCAGGTCACTAGTCTACATTTTATGTGACTGTAGTAAGAATAACTGTGGAAATTAATTTACTATATAAAAAAAAATAAAGCCTAACTCAAGATTCTTCAGCTGTGAGTAAAATGCGTATCAACCATATTCCAGCTCTGCAACACTGCTAAGAAAAAGGAAATAATTCAAAACAATGTTAAACAAAAGATGAATTACATGATCTCCTTACTTTCCCTTCACTGAAAGAAAACCCCATGAAAAATAGTGTTACACTATATTCAATGGATACTTACAAAGAAGAGTTGGTTTCTACCAATCCTAGAATAGCAAGCTGTTACAACAAGCCTGGCAGTATTCGTGGATGCTCAAGACAACACAGTTCTCTTCAGCTCTGCAGCTTTAAGCTCTGCTGGCTGCTACTGCTGCTATCCAGGAAGACAAGCTGTAAAACTGTGCTGACAAGGTGACCAGAAGCATCCTCAACTAGCATGTGGAAGAAGATTGGGGAATAAGGGATCCAGAACCTGTGTTAAGACTCAAAACATTTGCTATAGTTCTGCCTGTTGAATTTGAAATAGAGATAGGTGGAGCTGTGGGTTTTCTTACAGTGAAGCTGTTCATATCCTCATCAGGCATCTAAAATCAATTTTTTTCTTCCGTGAAAAAAGGGCTGAATATCGTGGCTGGGATCGAAATGGGAGTGTAAAGGCATTGTGCAGTGAAGAAGGGAATGACGTACAAATTGCAGCACAGGACACAACTTCCTGTACTCACAGCTTAGTTACACTCCATCATCTAGCACTACCTATTTCATATTTATGTTTGTACTGTTAAACATTTATTGAATAAGATGTTCATGTTCGTAACATTTCCTGTTCGGTTGAAAATATAACCTTCCTGCTGTTTTTCAAATAAATGAATGGTGCTTCTACATCTACGTTAGTTCTGTTTTCCTTCCAGTCTCCTTTAACAGGTACTTTTTTGAAAAAAATAATGTTTTAGCCCGCTTTGGATACAATAAATTTTGACTCATCACCTTAGCAATTTTAAAACATCTCTACTACTTATCAGAGGCTTTTGTTGCTGAAGTAACTACCAGTTGTCTGTAGTAACTGTATTTTTTTTAAAAAAAAGGAATCCTCTCCTGAAAACAAGTACTGGATTCACTTCTAACATGGAACTGTGCTGAGTAGTAGAAACCACAAAAAGATGACAAATCAGAACCTGGTGGCAAGGTCAGCTGTACTAGATGTGATAATCTTTGTATTTTAACTATGTTGTAACAACATGATGTAATAACATTCAAAACTTCAGAATAGCAAACAACTTTCTTCCCACAACTTTTTTTTGCAATTTATGTACCAAACACATGTACACTAAAAATAAATACTTCAAAGCAAGCTGCAGCAAATAGCCTCCATAGCCTCATGCTTGTGATGGAACTTGATCCTCAAAACAAGCAAGATAAATTAAAGATGTGTCAATATGCCTTTCCTAGTAAAGCAGCACAAACAAGCCTATATATCCACCAAAGAACCTGCAGAACATCAAGATCATTTTAATTTTCAAAACCAATGAAACATTCAAACTAGGAATGATTTTCTAAATAAAAGGGTAACCAAAAAGTGGGTTTTTTTAACAGCCATTATCAAGAGCAGGATAAATAAGAACAGGTGAAAAAGAAGGGCCTAACACACAGTACTTACTGATCTGTAATACATTTTTTATTTTGTAGGATTAATAACACTGGCTTCCCTATACCACCTTTAATATCTTACTTCTTCTGCCAGCTATGCAATTTTGCCCAAATTTATGTGCCTTTAAAATGACTATTCATAAAGATGTATTACATCAAAAATTGTTGCTCCAAAAAGGCACAATGTATTTTTAAGAAATATATATTCAAAAGCATAAGAAATCTGCTCTTGAAAAACTAAAAAAACATTGTCCAAAGGAACCTTCAGAATAAAGCAAAAGCTGTAGCAAAGAAGACTGACATTTTTTGTCTTATTTTCTTTTTAACCTTGAAAGGAAATGTGAGAAAGCCACAGTAGTAGCAAATGAGTAGTTTACCACTCAATCTTAAAGTCATTTAAGGACTAGTATGGAATTAAGTAATTACTGGGCTGAACAGAACAGCAGTCAACATGGTAACAAATTACTGCAATGGTAAAAAAAATCTTCTTCTTTTTTTTTTTTTTTTTAGAAAAAGGAAAATTAAACAGACAAAAAATATGTTTCCATCTCAGAGTTTTGGAGAGAGCTAGAATGGAAATCACCCAAAGGCAGGAACATACTCATTAGGATGTACAATAGAAATATGTATCAATAACCTTGAAAAGGAGGAGGCAGAGGTAGGCGTAAGAACAACCCAGGGCATGAATTCACACAACAGTTGTGTGCCGTGGGCAGATATTCTTGAGATCAGCCTTATAACTAGCTGAGCTGCTGATGCAGCTACAGAGAATCCTCACACTTACATACAATCATAATAATGCATTCTATTTTTTGTGCCTTATCTTTCATTAGCACAAAACACATTTGCAAGGCTCTGGGTTTTACTTTTTGAATTTAAACTTTTCATTATAACAAATGCCATTTTCAGCAGCCTAGCACAACAATAGGCCCTTATCCTGGCAGGTGTGGCAGGCCTCAGGATGTGGTCCTGCAATACTTGCTCAGGAATCAACACCTTTGCACCTGGTCTCCAGGTACCCAAAGAGAATGGCACAATATGGGCCCGTTTAAAAGCTGGCAGGGCAGGCACACGAGGAGACAAGTCGTCGCCTCCGTGAGCAGTGCCAAGAAAAAAATCCTGGCATGTGCAAGGCAACAGAAAACAGGAGAAAGAGCGTGTGAGGCACCTGTCATGTTAGCAACCAGCAAATAAAGGACTTCTGAGAGTCTGAAAAGATCTTGTAAGAGAAGGTTAACATATCTAAGCATGTACTTACATACCCACCTGAGTAAAAGCTGTATGTCGTTAGCCTCAACAAACAGGAACGTATGGCTAAATAATTAAATAAATTCTAGTATGATGATAAAAAGAACGATTCTAGGGACAGATACCAACATTAAATACAAATCTCCTTGGAGGGAAAATAATAGTGAAGAAACAGAAGGCTGTGCCATTATAAAAAGGCTTAAAATGCTAAAAAAACATTAACAAAAGGAAAAACACGGCAGTAAGAGTAACGTGTGCATCCAGTCAGAGGTCGCTGTTTTTTCCTGATGGCTCGGGCCAGGGCCCTGCTGCTGGCTAGTGACTCCCTGGGGACGCCTGTGCTGGCGCTCTAGCTGGGGTACAAAATGCTTTCTGTTTGAGTGTGCACATTCCTCAAAGCTAGGCTTATGCTGTTATTGTTTACAAAGCTTAAAAAATGCCTTCTGTCGCTTAATAGGTTTGAATTAATCAGTTGAATTGGTTAATTAAGGTGAATGGATACCAAAAAATGTATTTGGTCTCAGGACTTTTCTTTCTGGGCAATTATAGTTCTGTATCTACATTTGTTATGAAGTTCGTCTTCGTACACCAGTTTATCATTGGTCCTTAATAATAATAGTGTTAAGCAGTCATGCAGAGGTTTTCAAGCTCTCACAATCAAGTATTTCCTCTGATTTTACATTGTGATATTAAATTTCATTTACACATTATTTTGGAAACTTATTGATATGAAGGGATTTTCCTCATAGATTATGATCATCACAAAGTTGCTTTTAATTATTAAACTTCTACTGTTTAATATGAAGATGTCTGTAACACCTTCCTAGTTTCTACTTTTCATGAGAGATGTTTCAAAAAGATACTCTCTAGCCATAATTTATTCCTTTCCAAAAATCAATTCTTTTGCTCCCTGGGTGTTTCCAATTGCAATGCAAAATCCATAAAATTAGCTGGTCTTTTATATTTGGGCAGAAAATATTATCATCTTATGGAACATCTTCAGTATGCATCAATAACCATGGGCAACAGGCCACAGAATCACAGAATGGGTCAGGTTGAAGGGACCACAGTGGTCATCTGGTCCAACCTCCCTGCTTAAGCAAGGGCATCCCAGAGCAAATGGCACAGGATTGCGTCCAGATGGTTGGTGAACATCTCCAGTGAGGGAGACTCCACAACTTCTCTGGGCAATCTGTTCCAGTGCTCAGTCACCTGCACAGGAAAGAAGTTCTACCTCATATTCAGGTGGAACTTCCTGTGCTTCAGTTTCTGCCTGTTGCCTCTTGTGCTATTGCTGGGCACCACTGAGAAGAACCTGGATCCATCCTCTTGACACCCTCCTTTCAGATATTTATACACATTAATGAGATCCCCTCTCAGCTGTCTCTTCTCAAGACTGAACAGACCCAGCTCCCTCAGCCTGTCCTCATAAGAGAGATACACACAATATTCCTCTTTCTCTCCCACGAATTCTCTTAGGTATTAATTTATCTTTATTATTAGAGTACAGGCTTACTCATCATCTCCCATCTCAGACTTGTCATTACCCATCATTACAGCGACTATTCCTCCTGGTCCATTCTTTCTATGTCCCATCTTAACCAGAATTCCTGCCAAGGAGGTCTCAGAGTCCTCTACTTCAGCTGCCTAAAATATATGAAAGCCGCAGTACCTGGGGGCTTTTACATTTGTGAGATACCCTTTCACTGCAAGCTTTTGTATCATTCCACCATCCCATCATCCCCCTCCCCTTCTTCTTTTTTCCTATTAAAAATGCAGCCATAGGGACTGGGGAGGAGAGCTAGGAATGTCACATCTTGAATAGTCAGTACAGAGTTGCCAGAAGCTCAGTACAAATATTCTGAAGCAACACAGGATACAGAGAGGGTTAGGAAGTCTTAAGGGTCAAACTTAGTCTAACCAATCTTGGTGGCAGTGTTGGATGAAAACCTCTGTTTAATAAGCAGCATGATAAAGAATAGCAAGAAGTTTGGATCCACCAAGAACAAGTGGGAGAATTATAGGAAAAATATTCTAGTGACTTTTGATCAATTGTTGGAACATTTCTGGAATATTCAATATTCTCTCAGATTTTCACTTTCAAAAAAGACTTCAATGCCCTCCTGGAGTTTAAGAGAAGATTCCTCTTCAAAGGCACTTATGCTGTCCTCTAGGGAAGATTCAAATGAGTGGGCCTGGTTAGCTTTGAAAACAGAACAACATGAGGGAAACCAAGGAAAGGATAAGTGAACAAAACAGTACAGGGAGAAGACAAAGAACTTCTTTCTGTTTTTCAAATTCTAAAAGCCCAAGAGGGACTACTCTGGGAAATTAAAGATAGCTCATTAAAAACAGACAGAAGGAAACACTTTTTCACATCATGTGTGGTTAAAACTGCAGAAATTATAATTACCACAGGAAGAACTACAGTCAAGAACTCAGCAAGATTCTGATGGGTTTGCAGATGTATAAGGATATCAAACATATCAAGAGCAATTTAAAACTGCTGGAAGGCACATGTATTTCTTCAGGGAAAACTGTCCAAGCATTTTAAAACTACACAAAGACATGTGCTAATCAGAGTGAGAGACAAAGAAAAAGGTCTCTGCAAGATAATGCACCCACAGGATGCCGTTAAAGAAATGACACCTCCTCTGAAATCCTTTGCATTCATTCTCTCTCCCTCCCCTTAAAGGAGCAGCACAGAAAGGGACAATATCTACCACAGTGAAAGGCCATTTCCTTTAGGGTATTGTCCGAGATGAAAAGGTGTCTGCCAGCCATTCTCCCAGCATGCTGGCATTTCAGCAGTCTTCAGCTTGTCCCATGTGTCCGGAAATGTGTATTTGCCTTGAAATTCGTTGAGCTGGTTCTATGATTAGCTGGATCCTTTCTACTTTTCTGAACTCAGATGGTTTTTAAAAGCAGAAAGCACCATATGTAGTATATCTGTGATTTCCCATCTCGCTTTTTTGCATGACTAAGTAGTCACAGTAATGACGCTTCCCTCTTGTTATGCCACGTTAACTGTACCTGCACTGTCAGAGAAAAGAAAATCTAAAAATTGTGAGGTTTATTCATTTAAATGAAACAGTTTGTCAACAGCATAACTGAGTGCAAGTGAGGCTAAAACACAGGGAGGTGTTATAAGCAACTTAGCAAAAGCGTTAGTCTGATGCTGAATTTATAGCCTTCCTAAACAATACACTCCAGTGCATTTTTTTTCTAGGACCTCTTTTTCCACCAATTTTAGTCTGTTACTTATATCCTGTCTACCGAGCAGGAAGAGATTATCCCTTTCTTTTTTTAAAGTGAACTCCAAATTATATGGCAGTATTGCTGACACCAGAGCTTGACGTTGCCCTAGCAATCAGACAGTAGATGGTACTTGGTGTATAAAAAAAAAAAAAATTCTGAAGCATAAGGAATGTCACAAACCCAAGTTTGGCATGACTGGCTTGAAACTCTGAAATGCTAATAATAACCCTGACTTAGGGTTATACATATTCCAGCTTCTACCGGAATGCACAGTTGCTGCTACTATGGCTTCAATTGCCTCCAGTGTTAAGACTGGAAGAGTCCCATGTCCTCTCTCCTTATACTCATTCCAGTGACTGAAACCTTTCCACCTTATCTTTGTTCAAAACACTTCAAAATCTTCCAAACCTCTCTGCTTGACATCCAGTCTTGCAAAGATAGGCTGTACCTAACAGATGGGGAGATACATTCTCCATAGAGGCTGTTTGATAGGTAACACAGTACTGGAGTCACATCTTCGCCTTCCAAGTCATCCCGTGTTCCTACAGAGACTCACAGCACGGCATTTCACTGAGGGAGAATCAATGAAAAAAAACAATCATGTGCTGCCATTAATCCTCACATCAGTCATCAACTTCTTAGGGACAGTATCTCTCTGTCTGTCTTTGAAGCTGTAAAAACTAAATGCAGGAAGAAAGTAATATGTCTGACATAATACAAGAGTAACATTAAACTACATTTGACTCCATGTAAACCATCCAATTCCTCTGAAAACATACAACCAGGAAAGACAAAACTATTTTCTATTTACACCTTCACAAAGCCTAGCAAACTTTCCCTGAATTTTCAAACCACATGTTCCTTTCAAAAACAAGCAGGGAGTGGAGGGAGAAAGGGGAATGATACAGTATTATTTAATTGTAAACTGTAAGAGCAACCTTTTAAGGATACAGTGCTCTTGCCCGATCTCTGACAAAGCCTACCACTAAAATCCCAATTTACTTTCCAAGTAATGACTATTTATCATAATATTTCTTCTCCTGTTTATTCATTTAGTTTTAAATAGACAGAGATACAATCCACACAGGATCAAGAAAGAAGGTGAAAAATGTAGAACAAAATAGTTGTTTCATTCCAAACATTTTCTACAGGAAAGATACCACTGCTAGGAGAAAAAAACGTAATCAGCAGAAACACTGGCTAAATGGGGAGACACTGTGTCAGAGGAACACTGATGGACATGCAGGGGCAACAGACTTGGTTGAGATGAATAACAGGATTGTGATTGGGATATGCTGGAAGTAAACTGAGTTTGTTACACAGGTTGGACTAATTTTTTTTTTTCACTTACCAATGACAAAATAGTGTTGGCCATATATTTTTCTGATTACACGAGATATTATCTGTGATTGAAAAAATATACCATTTTTTGTGCCTCAGAAGAATGAGGTGAACAGTTCTTCACAGAATCACAGAATGAATTAGGCTGGAAAAGATGTTTGAGATCATGAAGTCCAACCCATGACGTAACACCTCCTCATCAACTGAACTGTGGCACTGAGTGCCACGCCCAGCCTTTTTTCAAACATGTCCAGGGACAGTGACTCCACCACTTCCATGGGCACATGATTCCAGTGCCCAATCACTCTTTCTGTGAAGAATTTTTTCCTGCTGTCTAACCTAAAACTTCCCCTGGTGCAGCTTAAGACTGTGTCCTCTTGTTCTGTCAGTGGTTTCCTGGGAGTAGAGACAGACCCCCTGATGCCTGAAGTGGCCACCTAAAGCACAGAGACCGAACAAAATACAGGAATAAAGGCAGGTATTTATTTGAAGGGCCTTCAAATAAATGACCTGGGCAGTCAAAAGGCTACACCCGAGATGGACGCTGGGTCACGGGTTCTTCACACTTTTATAAGTTTGGTACATTTGCATATCAGGGTTAATTCTCCAATTATAACCTCAGTTCATTATGTAATTATCCCAAGTTTGCCCCTCTTCAGAGGCTTTTATTTTACACATTTTGGGGCCTGGTGTCCTTGATGTGGAAACCTAGAGAGGGTTTGTTATGTCTAACCAGCATGAGAGAACAGCAGCTAACAGGCCACACCAAACTTCAGAGTTACATACTAGGCAGTACAGGATTTGAAAAATATAAAAGTTAAAACCAAGGCATCACCCCACTTGGCTACAACCACCTTTCAGGCAGTTGTAGAGAGCACTAAGGTCTCCCCTGAGCCTCCTTTTTCCAGGCTAAACAACCCCAGCTTCCTCAGTTCTTCATAGGGCTTGTGTTCCAAGCCCTTCACCCGCCTGGCTGCCCTCCTCTGGATGCGTTCGAGCATCTCAACGTCCTTCCTAAATTGAGGGGCCCAGAACTGGACGGAGCATAATGGAAGGAACAGAGTAAGAAACATACACTAAAGCAACACAGAAATTTCCCATGGATGTGCATCAATTGACCATTCAAAGAAACTCTCTTACAACTTAAAACAACCTTTAGCAATTTTAGCAGAAATTCCAGTTTCCTTCCTTTGTGTTCCTGGTGGGGGATGCACACTTTGGATATCAGAGCTCCAAGATGCTCTTCTTTGAGGTGTCACTCACCCAAGGAAACCTTTCAGCATGTATCACAGTTATACCACAAACCTGTGTTTCATTGAACTATCATTAGAGTATCTTTTTTTCCCCTTTTATTTACCATTGACATAAGCAGTAAACTTCTGTAATGTAAATGGTGATTGTAATTTTATTTCATCTTTCATTTTCCAATTTCAGCATCTTCTTGCTCTTTGAATCCTTGCAGCACTGTAATAATTTTTCCTGTTTCACATTCAGCCCCACATAAAATTGCAGTGTCAACGTATGAGGATCACTCCAGCCCCTGTGCCATAAACAGGATCTCAGCAAGAGGATACACCTCATGTGACACTTCTACAATGAAACAAAGCTCAAGGACCAGGAGCACAAAATTTTCAAACAAATAAGAACTTTTTTTCTGACCAAATTTGAAAATATTAATAAAATTACCTTGTCAGCTGGGATCCAGCTCCAAGACTGCACAGTACACCATCATTTAGAGGTACTGAGATCCCTCTAGACTGCTTCCCTTTAGCAGCAGTGCTCTCAAGTCAATTTTTAGAAGCAGTTAAGAAGAGGTTCTATTACAAATGTAGTGAATTGCAAAGTTTTGATTTCAAAATACTCCATGAATTCTTGACTATTTCACCAAAGCTGGCTTAAGCATGTCAGTTAAAATATTTACACTTAGCATATTATGCTGCACTTCTAAACACTGACTAGCTTACCCAACAAATTTTGTGGATTCGTTGGATTAAAATATTTGGTGAAAGTGCAGAGGTACCTTCACTTTCAGACATTACCGAATTTATCCTTACCTTTTTGGGGACTTCACTCCTTTTCCAGATATCTTGGAAACAGGTATTTTCTTTAGTTACCTACAGTACCCTGTAGTTCACAGTCGCCCTGTGAAGAAGAGGTCACCAGAAGTGGCTAAGGAAATTCTATTCTCAAGAAATTTCTAAGGCTTTTCCAGTAACTGTCGGGTCTTCACTGGAACTGGGCTCGCCCTGCACTCCGTTAATCATTAACCAGGCGTGACCCTATGTCAGCTTTATCAGCCGCTGTTTCTCAACATGGGGAAACGAGAAAGCCTGTGGGCTCATTCAGCCGCAATTCGCACCCATTGGGACGGGAGGGACGTGGCATTTCTCCCTTTATCACAGAGCCTTGAGTGAAAAAACCAATGAGACGTGGGATGGAGCAAGCCAGCAGCCCCGGCAGAGCCTGCCTCTGCCGGGGTTAAGCCGACGAGGATGTCCACGCCACGGCGATGTCTGGCGGGTCACTGGAGGAAGCGAGTGCGACAATCTGGGAAACCCTAGAGCCAGGGCTGCCCGGCCGCTCCCGCCTGCCGGTGCCTCGGGGGCACTGCCGGGGCGGGGAAAACCCTCATGTCCACAAACCGGGACATTAACCCCTTGGCGGGGCCGGGGCGGGGGCCGCTGCCAGCTGTATGCCAGCGCTGCCATTTGCACCAGCAGCCCCGCCGGGGGCACCCCGCCTGCGCTTAGAGCTGCTTTACAGCAGTTTCACAGCAGGCGAGGCCCAGGGTGCCGCCATAAAACAAAGGAACCCCAACCAAGGGAACACCTCGCACCCGCGTGTGTAGGGCCGGCCCGTGCGCCGCGCCCTCTGCCGGCCTGGGGCAGGGAACGGGAGCCGGCCACGCCCGCGGCCCTCCGGCCTCGCCAGCCCGGCCTGTTCCAACTGTGCGACCGGGCACAGCCCGGCCCTTATGTCAGCTGGCCCGCACTGATGCGACTTACTCCAGGATTTAAACTTGTCAGAATCGGAGACTGGAAATCAGCAAAATGGGGTTCCGTAGTCACCAGCTCCTGTTGGTTAGAGGCGGTTCCCAGTCCCTCCCGGCCCCTCGCAGGGCTGCAGCTGCCTGGGGCCAGCCCGGGGGAGCCCCTCAGTGGGGCAGGACAGAGCCCAGCGCATTCTGACGCCTGCTGCTGGGAGATCAGGCAGCAGGATCCTCCAGGGCGGGATGGAACTCGGCTGGGCACCAGCATCTGATCTCATCAATGCATATAAATGTCTCAAAGGCAGGTGTCAAGAGGATGGTGCCAGACTCTTCAGTGTGATAAATGGTATGTCTCTACTGTTTGTTAATCAAATCTTGCTTAAGCTCGCAGACAAAGCAAAAATTATATAACCAGAAACTTTTAAAGAGATAAAGAAGATAAGCCACCAGCATCCCAGGAAGAATGTTATCTCACAAAACTCACAGGACACTTTCAGTTAAAAACAGGATGTCTGTAGCTAGTGCTAATGGCCTACACAGCACAATATATATAAATTGTGATAACAGCATGCAGGATGTCTACAGCTTGCACAGCAAAATGTATATGTGACCAAATATAGTCAAGCCATGTAAAGAGCACCGAGGAAGACTACCAGCCTTCATCCTGACGACCACCAAGAGGCAGAATAAGACCCCTTAGCAACACACCGCGCAGACGCAGAAGCACCAGCAAGAATACGTGGCAGAGGAAATTGAAGTGTATAAGAACAGGGACTTGTGAGAAGGGGGTCGCGCACCGTTGGTGGAGCGGAGACTCCCCGGTCGCCCAGCGCTGTTTTGCTTATTGTTGCTTGCTTAATAAACCAATTTGACTCAATTGGTCTGGCTCTCGTCAATTATTTGAGCCTCAATCTATAACATTCAGTGGTGCCCAAAGACAGGATGAGGAGCAATGGCCATAAACTAAAACACAAGTTCCACCTCAACATGAAGAACTTCTTTACATTGAGGGTAGAAAGAGAGGTCATGGAGTCTCCCTGTCTGGAGACATTCAAAACCCAGCTGGGCACGCTGCTGTGTAACCTGATCTAGGTGACTGCCATGGCAGGAGGGTTGGACTGGATGATCTCCAGAGATCCCTTCCAACCCTAACAATTCTCTGATTTGCTCTTCTCATTCTCTCCCTGCCTGAGCAGCAGTGGGTGGCTGGGGAGAGCCTTGACAGTTCCCCATGTGCCCCTCACACCTGGCCTGCCCTTCCAGCACAGCGCTCTCCCTCTGGCTGCACCATAACTTTCAGTGAGAAAAATCACCTGCCTTCAGCAGGTGCATGCCCCTTTCTGTTCCTCAGATGTCAATGGAGTAAGGAAAAGCTGCGTTTCACCTAGGAGAACCCTTCACAACACGTCCCTGTGCACCGCTGAACAAAAATGCCCAGAGATACCCATTTATACGCAACTTTTAGGATACCCATTTCTGACTTGAGAGGGAGTAGCACCTCTTCTTTGTTTAGAGCTCATTTTAGAGGACGCCTCAAAAGCTCGGCTCAGTTCCTGTCATTTAGGATCCAGTTTCGAGGCTGAATGAAGCCAGACACTACTGTTGAACAACTTCAGAGCCCTGATGGACTCAGCTCTGCTGTGGCAGACCCCACACCCGCAGCAAACCCTCCCAGTGGCAGGTTGGAGCGGGGGAAGGCACACGAGGACAGGACAGCTGTTGCAGACCCTGGAGGCATCACTTCCTGGGGTGGGGTGGTAGGAAGCAAATTCAATACTTATATGGCTGTTTCACTAAGGGCAGCCTTAATTCAGTCAAAGGGAGTCTCCAGTTGACTGTAGAGCAGGTTTTCTTGGTTGTTCCTCAGCTCTTAAATGCTGCCTTCAGTTGCTTCTCTATGAGCCAGCCCTCATGTGGGCACATTACTGGATCAGAGGAGAAGTATCTCTAGCCCTTGTCTTAGTAATGGACATGTAGGGAAGATGTACTTATATATGTGCTGTCAAGTAATGATTTTTCCCCTGAAGACTGCTCCTGGCACTTGGTGACATGTGACCAATTGACTTTCAGAGAAAAAGATGGTATTTTTGTAGTTATCGTCCATCAGCTGAGTTTTCTCTATCATGATGTGATAGAAGCCTTTTGTGAACCCATGTGAACTTTCGCCACGTCCTACATTTTGTGGTGGACAATGCAAGAGATTGCATGAGCAGTTTATGAAGAAATATTTCTGGTTTTCCTGAACTGGGTCTCTGCATACTTCAGGTGACTTATGTATTGAAAAATCTCATAATTAAGTGTTTTGTATTCTGCTTAGCTGCCTATGTTTATCTATAAATCTATTATCCTAACTCACTGAACTGTTTTACTGTATATTTGATTGACCCTCATGCTTGCTCTTCCATTTCTATTGCATCCTAAGTCTCCTTTTCTAGCTGTTACAGGAGTTCCTGCACTCCTACACTTTTAAGGAGAGAGAATGCAATTCCTTCCTAGGTACTATGCTCTTCTCTGAAGCACTCTGTTTTCTAGAGCAGGTCAAATGCTTGTTCCGGCAACTGATAGTAAGTATTTTGAGGCAAACTTTGTAAGCCTTCAATGACTTTCACCCTTGTTTAGCCAGCTGTTCTCACAAACCTTACTGTCTAGAGAAAATACCCAAAATAAGTCTTCTATCCACCAATTCTATAATTATCAATTTACATTCTTTCATTACTAGATGTATTTTTCAGGAATAATCCTCACAGCTTGCCTAATTTCTGTATTTGTTTCTGAGAGCAACCCAAAAACTAGGAGTTGCTAAGTCACACAGAGCACATTATTACCATGCACAAATTCAGCAGCAAAGAGAAGTATTATGAAGGAAATCAAATAATGAAAAGGTCTAAATAATTAAAATTTTTAAAAATAGGATGTATCAAGGATTCTTTGTGGAGCAATGGTATTGTACACTTTCAGGGCTGTGCTTAGCCAGTTGCTTTAACCATCATTGTTCTTGGCAGAACCATACTACCATACTTTCACCTTCCTTTTCCTCTAGTGGCAGTTGGACAGGCTGTTTTGGAAATGGACAGGATGTAGAGAACACCAATTCCACTGCTGTTTTTCTCCTTGACAACACAAGATGCCAGTCCTCACACCTCTGGAGAATGTTTCAAAAGGCAACTAAAATGGAAGTCTTTATGTAGAAGTGTCTTTGCAAGTTTGAGGGAAGAGGAAGGGAAACTGACTCTTAGGGAGTGGTAAGCAGCACTCAGGGCAGCACAGCAACATCTTAACTGTGTTCCTAGTCACACCCAAACCATCCCTTGGACAATACTACCCACGACTAATTTTTTTTTCCCTTGCACTTCCCTCCCTGTCTCTCTTCTCAGCTCTAAGAAGTTGTACCTCTGAGCACAGCTGAGCTGAGCTGAGCTGAGCTGAGCTGAGCTTCAGGACCCATAAACCCAGGCTGTGTTTTGGCTCAGGGCCAGCAGCTGTTTGTAATTTCACCTTCCTATTCCCCAATTGTGGCACCAGTCTTGCAGCCAAGGGCTGGAAAACACTGATTATAGCAAAGTATACAAACCTGGGCAACTAACAAGTGTTGTAAGATCCTGTTAATCACAGCTTAGTGTCTTGTGTGAACCTATGTTTCTTGCTAAAACATCTGCTGGTATCTGTGCAAAATGACAAGCAATTAGAGCAGAATTGTCTTTGGGCTAAGGGTTTGCAATGTGAGCGTTACACAAACTAATTCATTTTCAAGTCTCAGATATTACTAATTGCAATATCTAATGAAAATCATATAGCTCTTGGACATAGTTGTGGTTATGTTGGGTTTTCAAATACTAATTAAATTGTGCTTCAAGTTAAGGAAGGAAGACATAAGATTTAGGATGCAGAAGCAACCCAAATCAAGGCAATATGGATATTTCAGAGGAAGATCTTTTGTCCATCTGCTGACATTGTTACTGAAGTTTCCAAGTTGTCAGACAATGTCCAAGACACAAAGCAATCTACAGCCTGGACATTGACAAACCAGATTAAAGCATTACTAAATTAGCAACAACAAAGACCAAAAGTCATCTAAAGTTCAACTTGAAGGGAAATGGCTCATCTGGCGATGTTTTTCTTAACTGGTTTTGCAGGTACAGGCTGAACCAACAATTTAGTGTTGAAGTAATCCTAATTTAAGTGTTCTTTGTATTAGGATGAAAGTCCTGCAGCCACATGCTGTAAAACATGAGTCTGATAGGAATTTACTTATAGGTCCAAATGCATTTAAGCAGTTTTGCCAGGTGAATTTCATGCTAGAGTGCTTTTTGTGGGATCAGATGTCTGATCATGTCTTCTGTTCTGCAACTAATGTAAAAAAAGCACAAACGTAGCAGGCAAGTAATTAAAATCTGTACCACAGACCCAGTTCTGGCCCAGACTAATTTTTTACTGGAGATGTTTTGATAGCCCAAGTACCCACTGCTAATGCCAAGGGCCAGATTTCACAGGTATTCTGCATCTGCCACAGAGCAGGGCAGTTTGGACAAACATGCAGACAGCACTACCCTTCTTACCATGTTGCTTTTTTTAAATGCCATCTTGTGTGTTCCAAATGCAATATATGCAATAAAGTAAGGTGGGGGTTTGGTGTTGATTTTTATTGTTTGGGTTTGTTTGGTTTTGTTTTTTTGGGTTTTTTTTTACAGGTTTGTGTAGAATTATTGTCCTTGCATTTTAATGATTATAGAGGGAGTCAGTTTCAATGTTAGCATGGCCTCCTCTAGCCAAGCAGGAAATTGGCATCCTCAAACCTTTTGTAAGCCAGCAGTCCCCTTTGTTAACTTAGTGAAAAAAAGTTAGTGCATGCAGGATAGTAAATTCTAAGCACTTTAATATGCATGCCCAGACAGAAAAAACCCTTGAGGAATATCAAAATCCAAAGGAAGTACTCTGCCTCTATGTGCTGATGAATGAATTCGATCATGCTAACATATTAATTAACTCATGCTGTAGTGCAGTATGGAGATGTCACATGGAGATGTAGCATGCAGAAGCCAGAGTGTAACAGTGTTTTGAAGTGGAATGCATTTGATGGCTTCTGTGGATAAGCAAGGCAGAAACAGGAAAAGATAGTGTCCAAAAAAATTAAAAGTGAAATATTCCCAACCTTCTATTTTTCTATCTGCCAGAAGAACCACCAATCTCTCCACCCCACCCCTCCACCCCGCTGGACTTTTAAAGTAAAGACGTATTTTGTGCAGATGGTGCTTTTCCACCCAAATGCTGATAGACCACTCGAATACAAGGATTAGAGGGGTAAATAGTTGCTTTCTGGAAGTATTATTGAAAAGTTTTCTGATCCAACAGCCATCAGGCCAATGAAGTGTTTTATGCAGAGTGTGCATTTTCAGTGAATTATAACTTTATGACCCGAAAGACGGTCATGCTATGTCGGTCTGATATGATTCTAGTAGCCTTACCAAATGAATACTGTAAATTTCATAGCAGAATATCCCCAGTAATTTCCCTCAAACAAAAGGCGTGAACAAGTTCTTTTCTAAATAAAATGCAGTCTATCCTCATAGGAATCTTAAGACACAACATCCAGAATAAAGGTATCTTGGGGATTGTGTTTTCCTCCTCACGCTGCTTAAAAGCTGTTTAACATGACCCACCCAATTAACCTGAATTAAGGCAAGAGATACACAGTGTACTGATATATCCAAAAGACGACATTCATTCCAATATAAAATGAATAGCATTGTATTAACGTTTATTTCTAATTACAAGAAACAGAATATCAGTCCCTTATTTGTACAAAAATACCTGAAAGATTACAATTAGGTTCACAAGCCAAAAAGCTATTTACAGTATGAAGCAAAGCATATTGAATAAAGGTTTTGTCTCTTAAGTTAATACCTTTTGCATTCCCTGAAACTTTAAACTTTATTCCATTTTACAGTCACTAAATCTTGCATTGTGACAATATAATTTACGATAAGCAAGTCTTGCCACTGGAAAGGTGCATTGATTGGTCAAACTGTCAGGTATTTAGTGCAGAAAAGATAAGACAAAACATCTAAACTGAGGCACGTGTTTCTTCAAGATTAATTAACAAATAAAAAGTTTTTTGTACTTTAACACCTATCGTAACATAACTTAACTAGTAACCTCATTACCAAAATGGTTTGGCATTTTCCTTCTCAACATATTCAAGATTGCTACATGAAGTATTTATTTAGAAAATAAAATCACAGGCAAAAAGATAAAAATTCAACAGGCTCCAAAACAACCCTGAGCATCCCCTTTACATTCATGTCATTTAAATACAAAAATAAGAGTCAAATGTCCTTCAGTCCTTGGTATTCTGAGCTGGCAGCCAGCTGAATCTGTTGGAAAACTAAGGTGGTATTGACTGTTTTCCAGCAGAAAGAAGACAAAGCAGTGATCTGCTTAAGTAAGATTGTTGCCACTTTGAAGGTGGTCACTTTCTCAAAACAGCTCACTTTAGCTGGGAAGAGTACAAAATACTAAGTCAACCATCTACATACAAAAATCATGGTTCATAGTCAAACTTTTATTCTCAATTTAAATAAGATGCAAGGTTTTTTTTTTTATAAATATGAAACACTGCAAATACTATCCGCCTACTGGGAAAAATGCATGGTTGTCACTAAGCTATGTAAACAGAAAAACTTAAAACTACAGCATAAATGGTCTTATTAAACTGGTAATGTAGTCAATACAAGTATCTTTTTTCTCCTAATAAGGGCCAAATAGAAGCATGCAAAGTGAAGTCAGACTTAAGTTAGCTTAATTTCAAGGTTTTAAAATACATTGTCTAGAAAGCAGGAACACTCATTTCACTATGTACAATTAAAAAAAAAAGTGAAACAAAACAAAACAAAAAAGGCTTCTACTAAAAACAAAATCAATTCTTCATTTTTAGTATCTAGACATTAAATGGAAAAAAAATACTAAATGTGTTCTGTAAACTAAAATACAGTGTTTCTATACCATTGACATAGTTTAAGCTGATATGGACGACTCAGGCAGGTTATGGTTTGTCTTAAGCTATTCTTAACACTACATGAAGACCTAAAAGTGTAGGATTGGTTTTCCTTCTTTACCCTTTCAGATGGCTAGGATTTCAAACCCAGTGGCAAATATTAAGGATTAACTAGCCTGTGTAAATAATTTACCATTTTACGAATGCTCCGTTCTGCACTACACTCTGCAAGTTCCCAGGGTGGAATACTTCTCACTGTGGCTAATGGCACCAAGCACTGGGAAGTTACTTCAGTTCAAACAGTTGCTGAAGGAATGGTTGGTTGCAATTGCAGGATCAAGGTGGGACTTGTCTGACTTTAATACTGATTTATCATCAGAAAAAGTTATTGTGTAAACATTAAACAATTCATTTAAACATTAACAATAAAGTAGTTCTGATGACAAACCAGCACCAGAGCAAGATACGTGCTTGTCTGCCACAGGTACTGGCGTGCCGTAGCACACATCACACAGGGATCACCAGTTACCTGGATGGATGATATCGCCAGCAGCTACTTCACAATCAAATCTGTTTCTATTCCCAGCATGTTCCTTCTCACCACGTAAACTTTCATGGCCCTACAAAAAGCAGAAGGGGTACAGTTCTTCTGACGCCCTATCCCCAGGAGAGCTTTGTGTCACTGTAGCTTTACTATATCGAAAGAGCTCTTTGAAACAGTCGGAAAATTCAAGGAGCTATAAAGCTAAAAACACTGGTTTTTAATTTTTTTTTTATTTTGTCATACTAAGACTACCTGCAGAAGAATCTTCTCACAAAAAATGGTGGTTTCAAATACAAGTGTAGTCATTCAGTCCTACTCTATTTAGTAACAGTAAGTTTCCTCAGGAAAACAATCAAAAGGCTGTAAAAAACAAACCACCACTCCAATAATAAAAATTTGTGCATAGAATCTAATACAGTCTCTGCATGACTGGATGCCACTAATATGCCATCAACATACTACAGCCATAATGCTACAAGTCAACAGGTTTAAGAGTATGTATATTGGTGGTATGTTCTTTTAGAATTGTATCCTCATTGCTTCTTCAAAGACATCTGCAGATCATGGAACCTCAGGTCTCCAGAGAAGTACTGAGACGCGCGCGCGCGCACACACACACACACACACTTCTTGATTTTCTTCTAGATCCTTTTAGGCTGAAGCATTCCATACATTTTAGGGTGCAGATTAATACCCAACTCCTGCATGAATTTTAAAAGCCACATCAGCTCCTAATATAGGCTGCATACAATATCCGAAACAAAGTAGGAGTGCAAAAAAAGTGATCAATACAAAAAGTAAACACACTAGTCTTAATTGTCAAGATTATTCCAGGGCAAGAGTTCTTTTCAAAGATTTCTCTTCACACTTGTTCCTGTTAAGTGGCCCAGCCAAGATAGTTTCCAGTTTTGTTTTAAATTTACTCATTGTTTTACAGACCCTCCCCCCATTTTTGGGATGCTGGGACACTCAGCAGCAATCACTCTTAGGTGTTAGACAAACCAGCAATCTTGGTCTGTTGGCACCTGTCGAATCCATCCCTTTCAGAGTCCCAAGGTGCATAATATTTATCTTTTTTAACCAACTTACAAATCTGCCAATTCCCCAGTGTCAACGTTCTCTTACAATTACTCTTCTATCAAATCCAGTCTTCAGTGAGAGTCAGATTTGAGGTCATAAGGCCACTCGGATGCAGTGGTGTTTGAGTTTGCAGGGCAAGACTCCTTTGTTTAGTTGATAGAATTCAACAAGCTGGATTAGATCACTGAATTTGGTGTTCCCATCATCCAGACTGAAAAATATCTGTCCATCATCTTCACACTAGGAAAACAAAACATCCTTTTCAAGTTAGGCTGCGCATGAAGAGATACAAGCATGGAAAAACTTACGAGTTGCACCAGTGTGTGACATAAATAAATGATGGGCACTTGGTTGCCCAAAAAACCCAGTGCCTGCAGTTCTTTGTGAAACCATGCACAGTGCTAGAAAAAACATACTTTAAACCCAACTTGTAACATTTTGCTTATGAAAGTGAAAGCTTGTGGGCAGAGTAGTTACAAGTTGTACAGACAGCACTGTTAAGATTCATTAGAAAAAAAAAAATACCCCAAAAGGATTTGTTAGCTGTTTGTAAAATTGGCTGGCTAAACAAGGGAAGAGGGTTTGGAACAATAAAAAGGTCTACATAATATTAAATTTTTCATGCTTTTTTTTGATCAAGATAAAAATCTAATTGTTTTCCAACACTCAGGGTAACGTTATCTGAAGTTATAACTTCACTTAACATTATATATAACCTCCAGAATAAAACTTTTTAAAGTTTCCCGAAGTTATTCTATGTTTATTTAAGTGACAAGGGAGACAACAGCTGCTGTTGTTGCTGCCAGTCGGAGAGAACAAGTTCTGTGCATTACACAGACTTGTGTAATGTAGTGACTTACACTTGTCTTCCAGCAGTGTTAATCAATAATTTTAATCAGACATTTGACAGTTTCAAAGATTATCTGCTTATATACTTGCTAATGGAAACATCCTTGTTAGTTACATCAGTAATTAAAAAGAGGTCTCCTCAGATGTTGGAAAAAGCTTCATGGTTTAAAATTTTGGGTTTTGTTATCAATATCAAAAATAATCTACTTACCGGCAAGATTTGAAAATGCTTTATTTTTTGATGATGGCATAATGTAAGTACAAATGCCTTTGGATTGCTTTGGCTGTCCCGGAGAAGAAATAACCTAGGAGAGAGCATTTTTAAGAACAAATTGAATACCCCCATCTATTTGTTCTTAAATAATCAGAAATACTAAGTAATTTTGTGCCACTGCCAAACTCTTCTTTAGTTGCTTTAAGAGGTGATTCCGTAACTGGTAATTTGCTTTCAATTATTTTACCACAGCTATGAAACATTAACAGATGAGGAAACAAGAGGTGCAAGATACATGATGGTAGCTCCTCCCCTAAGAATATACCTATGAGGCTTTTTTTAACGTTCCCTCTAACTCAGCTTTCCATTAATGATAAGTACTCTCATGAAGAAAATGTTATCATTTAATTCTCAAGAAAATCTGAATTTCTGTAGATGGGAAAGTAATACATGGGAATCTGTTCCCACTCTATGATATCTTGCATCAGTTCACAAAAATGCAGTGTCAGCAAAATTACGTGTAGGTCAAATGGCTGCAGTTGCACAGAAACAGCTCAATACTTTCTTAAAATTATTTCCCAGTTATGTAGCTTCCACGTGATCAAGATGGGGAAAACACACACTGATTTTTCCTCTGGAACATTCACAGTATTTTTCCCTCAGCATTATGGAAAGAAATGTACTTTAGGCATACAGCTACCAACATCGTACACTATGTACCTGTCACTTTTAAGTTAACCCACAAAACTGAAGTCCTGCCCCAAATGGACTTTATTTAGCATCCATATTGGGAAGAGGAGGAAAAAAGCTAGGTAAGAAACCCCATGTTTCCTCCCCTTGACATTTATGAGCTAAGGAAGCAGATCCTTTCCATGCCACTGAAAACAAGAATATACCTTTGGCACAAGGCTTATAGCACTAATCAGTGGATTTGTGAGATGGCTGAGCACAGGACTGGGGCAGGCCTCTGAATTGCTGACCACTAAGCCAGGAACACACTTTTCCAAGGCGCAGTTGCAAGAACTGCTTGTAGTCTTAAGAACCCGAAAGGATTTACTCCAGCTCCTCAGAACTGATTGAGAAATGTCAGTACCACAAAAATGCACCATCATAACCAGGGTCAGTTCAGTCGTCAGGGACAGGCATGTCTTGCCAACCTCAGAAACCATGGATGGTACTTGAACATTCCTCTATAATCCTAGGAAGACCAGATGTGTGGAAAAGGGACAAAAGCCTTTATAAATTAGGATCCATGTAAGGGAAAAAGACCTTACCTGCCCTGTGGTTACTACAGTTCATGCAAATATCTCTCAATTATTTTTTATCTAGCTGTTTCAGATAATGCATGGTATAGTTAGCTGGAGGCACAAAGCAAAGCTCTGCGCAACTGATGCCGCCACTGTTTACTCAGCCTCTGGCAAGCAACCAGCTACCACACAAACAATGACTACAAAGACTAGATGCATCCTCAACAAGAGCTTCAAGACGTATCAAAGATAGCAGCATCAGTTGCTTGTATACATTTTTGAGCCTCTTCCATGAACCATCAGGAAACTTAATTTCTGCCTTCTTTTGTTCAAGAATACACAGAGCAGGAAAACATAGGCAGAAGTTTTCCACTCTGAAAATCGTGATCCTTAGACCTCAGAGCACATAGGTAACATGGTTCTTTTGTCACTGCTGATGGACCTTACTATAGGCAAACTAACCAATTTTCATCTTTCACAGTGAGTAAGCTGATCAGGCACAAATTTAACACAGCCTCAAACACATGAACACGTTTATGAAGAGCTCAAGAAGGATGGGCCACCGGATTCCTAAGGCAACAAGTCAAAATGAGCCCAAGATTATAATGATACGTACTGTGAGAAAACCAGAAACCCAAAAAGTCAGCAGTGCTCCTTTGCTTTCTCAGCGTTTCTTCTCTGTTGGACCTGCTAAGCTAAAACCCAATAGTCTTAGCCTAGACAAGACCTCCCAAAAATAAGCAAACACTGCTTGATGAATATAGACATGCAATTTTTACTTCCCTAATGTATTTTAGTCTTCAGAAAGATTAGTGTTGCTTCTGAATCAGAAGATGATGAAAAAAGGTTTGAATTTCACTGTCTCCTACGAAGCCAACATGGATGTTTCTACCTTAACCCTGAGAGCAATGAGGATAGTGAACCAAAGGCAACCATGCCTTTCCCATCCTACAAATAATGCTGAATGCAGGTCAAGCAACTTCTCTTCAATAACCATAATTCTATATAAATAAAGAAAACAGATGCTCAAAAGATACTTAAATCTCAACTACAGACATTTTAGAGAGTGCTGGAACAGGTACTTCCATTTCTTTGCTCTAGAACAGAAATAAACAGTGAGCAAGCACCATTAGCTCCTCTGATTCATGCAAAAGAGCATGGATAGCTGAATATAAATTTGTGGGCAAATGGTTAGGTACAGCTTTGCCTGAAAAATATGTCCTCAATGCAGATTACAAGAATTAACTATTTTCAAATTCTAATGTGACAAAAACTTGATTGCCTCTGTTGGAAAAAAAGATATTTAAGTGTATTCCTAAGATTTTACTTTTCAAATTAAAAGTTAGGACCCACTCCTACAAACACACACTCTCACTATTTGGAATCCAGGCAGGTTATAACAGGGCTATTCAGCAATCACATTACTCAGAAGTGCTCAGAAACTTGTAAACCATTACACCAGAAGTTGTGCTCTCATCTATAAAGATTAGACTGTCAGATCATAAATACTGAGCAAGAAGAATACCTACCCATCTACAAGCCCTTGTTGCTTAATAATCCTGTGAGATTCTTCTCTAGAGATTCTGCCATGAAACCAGTGCTGTGTCCTATGAATAACTGGAGGAGAGAGGAAAAACAGGGAGAGGATGGTTAAAAACAGTTACACATGCAACCATTTATTCCACATACTAATTATTTAAACATTTTAAAAGTGGGTATAGTTCTCTTACGGAATATAAAGTATCTTCCATCAACCTATACAAAAAAAGAATAAATATCAAAAAATGCATCTACTTAATATACCAAGTAGAGAGGCATTATTTCCATGTATTTTCTGATTTGCAGATATACAATTAGGTAAACAAGAGAAGTCTCTTATTATACGGCCTTCTCATACTTCTTGAAAATGTTGGGACTAACGATTCTTAGAACACAATGTATAAGTGAACAAGTTAGAAATAAGTCTCTCTAACTCTCAAATAAAGAAAAGCACTTTAGATGGTGCTTTCAAGAGTTGAGTTACCCCCAAATATTTTTATTGTTTTGTTTTTCAAATGGTATTTTAAAATTCTGTTAACAGAATAGCAAAAGAGAATAGCTGTGTTTCCTCCAAGAAGTCTAGGATATTAGTATGAAATTTCCCGTTGTTTTATTAAACTTACAATTTCAAAGAAATGTTCAGGCCTTGCATATTTTACATTTTTCAGTTATTATGGAATTAATTCTGTTTTGAAAACTCTCATTTCTACTCTTTAAAGATTAAAAGATCACTCATCGACTTTCCTGGTCCAAAACAGCGAATTAACTGCTGGATTCTTTTAAATGGAAACATTTATGCAGTGTCTGTTTTTAAAAAATCTGTTTCAAAAGACTAGTCCTAAAGAAAAGCTTGAGTGGGCCATCAAAGGAGAACAAGTTCCTTCTATGGTGTCCGTATGGGTAAGCATGTTAATGTCACAGAAGCTACTGATTAAGATTGTATTTGACATCAAGGCACTCGTACTACATGGCTGCACTCTGTGTCTGTATGAAATGTACCTTTTCTTTACCCGCAGAGGCCTCTGATACTATGGTTACAAACCATCAGAATTTACCTGTACTCAGTGTGGAAGGATGGAGTGGACTTTGGCTACCCAAGATGTTCATTCTTGTGCTACGTTTCTATAGAGAAAATGAATTACCGTTAAATCCACACTAACGCCTCAGGAGAAGAGAATTAGTGCACATGCAATACAGATTTAATTTACAGGAAACTGGGGGCTGGGCAGATTTAATGCAAGGATGAGAAAAAGAAATGCAATTTTGAAGGGGGCTAATCTACAAGCAGCAGCTCATTTCAGTTGGCTTAAAACACAAGCCAGATGTTAATGATGAAAGCTCAGTATCTTAAAAA
>VZRQ01004873.1:703081-720518 GCA_013397975.1 Machaerirhynchus nigripectus | reverse complement strand
AAAAAAAAGGAAAAAAAAAACCAGAAAAAAAGAAAAGTCTGATATGTTTCTGCTCAGGCAAAACACCAGGCACTCAGTAAATCAAGCAGTATTTCCCTCCCGTACATAAAGCACCAGCTAATGCTTCAGTAATGACTCCTTTTCCCTAAAAGACGAGCATGTGGGAAAACTTGTACTGCAGCTGTCTGTCCACAAGACACTATAAACAAGTTACATCAGTTTTCATTGCAAGAGGTCCTGCCTCTTGTATATTCTGCAATTAAACTTACTGGGAGCAAGCCATTAGTCAGAGCCCCAGCCTCTTCCATGTGGGGAAGCATTTAATTTGACATATTCCTCCTCAGAGACTGGTTTTGCAAACTGGCAGTAAAGTTCTGGTGGGTCTGCTTTCCCCCTCAACTTTCCTCTGGACACTAGGGGGACAGAGAAGCAGTGGTAGAAGGTTGTTGTGAATGTG
This sequence comes from Machaerirhynchus nigripectus, assembly GCA_013397975.1. NCBI lineage: Eukaryota > Metazoa > Chordata > Aves > Passeriformes > Dicruridae > Machaerirhynchus > Machaerirhynchus nigripectus. The sequence goes on along the minus strand of VZRQ01004873.1, from coordinate 720,061 downwards.
ACAGTTTTGCTAAAGATGGATATTGACTTTCAGATCTGCATGCTTGCAGTGTGATTGCTTCAGGTCGGAGCTAAGCTATACTGTGACCAGCACTGCACTAACATCATAGCACACTCTGTGTTTTGGCTCTCAACAGACACTTACTGATCGCAAAAATAGAAAAGAAGAGAAGATAGCTACCCTCCAAGCATGTCCTTCTTCCAAGGCAGCACTCTGTGCTTCAGCAGGATTTTCAATAACTCTTCCTATTTGCCCCGAAAAATCCATTGCTACTAGTGAGTTTTCAGATACACTTCTCTGAAAAGGAATTTTCACTTGTTTCAAAAAACAGGGAAAGAAAAAACCAGCTTGAGAGTTTCATTTCAAACTGTTTTGGTTTCAGAAGACTGTCCAAAGTCCTCCTTCAAAAGCACAGAAAATACATTTTTTTTTCCCCTTTCAAAAGATTCATAGACTCAAAAATAGATGGTTTTTCTTTTTCGACCATAGGGGAGGGGAGACAATTCAAAGGCTCAGAATAAAATCTGTTTGCTCAAGTTGCCCACTTGCCCTATTACAATATTCCAGTCATTTTCAGGGCCAGTTGGGATCCAAATATAGAATCTTCCCTTTTAGGTAGTTCACAGTCAGCTCTTGGCCCAACATATTTTAGGAAATTTACGTGTTAGTTTTGCCAGACCTAAGCTGGCTTCTGCAGAGACAGCCAGATGTCTCTGTACCATACATCTCAAAGAGCATGACGTAGCCAAGATTTTTCAATCATGTGGATCATGTAAGCCTAAGATAATGGAGAGCCAACCACGGAAACTGTACTCATGCAAAACATGAACTTTACATTGATTTGCCACACAATGCTGAATTTACATTTCTTAGTGTAAGATTTTCCACTTTTAAAATGCAAAAGCAAATGTATCTTTTCCAACATCATACATCAGTGAGGTAAAGTTCGTTACTTACTACTGGAGTGGAAAAGTGTGGAAGCATGGCTTTTCGCTGCTGGGGAATTCTATAATTCTGATACAGTAGCATTCCATACTGCCAACAGAAACACAAGGACATTTCATTCAAATATATGCTCTAGGAAAAAAACTAGTGATTTCATAATACCACTTACACTGGAGCAAGGTGCCACCAGTTTATTGTTTTCCTGATCAGAAGCTGTCCCAAAGCCATTTGCATTGAATAATAGTGATTGGCAGGTGGCAATCAAAGAGTAAATATGCACAAGTTCTGTTTAAAAAAACACAAGCTTGAGTGATATACACAGGTAATTTCTGCCACTCTCAGCTACCACCATGTTTTCCTTGTAGAACACAAGCCTTCAGTTAAGGTCAGAACACACATATTAATTCCCTTTTTTTACCCTATAGAACCTAAAAAAATTCTGCACAAGACATTCCAACCCAGTTTCCATAATGATAAAAAATAAGAACCTTTCTAATTCACTAGCTCTTTGAATAAATTTCACCAGGAAATATCACTTGATACTTTTCCCATCCTTAAAAAAAATAAGGTGATTGAATTCCAGTCATGCTCTTGGTTGAACATGATAAATTTTAGCAACACTAGTAGCTAGGATGGTAGGAAAACACCTACTCAGTGCCTTCCCTAGAGGCACAGTGCTGAAGTATAGCAACATTGATTACTGAATGTTCTAACCAAAATGGTTTATACGATTTCCGAACAGGGTAATATAGGACTATGGAAAGCTAAATGAGATGGTGAATAAAAAGGAGGGTTATGGACACAGCCTTGGGGCACAGCCTTAATTTTCACTGACTGTATACCTTTAATCATCTTTTGGTGGGCCTAAAAACAAGCACTTTTTTTTTCTGTACATAGGACATAGTAAGGTACAGAACACAGCAGTTTTCAAGGCAGAACATTCAAAAAAAGACTTAGTACCAAACCAGAATTTATGCACATTTTCCTATGAAGATCAGGAAGTTCTCTGGTTCAAAGGGCACAAAATAGTCAGCTTTCTCCTCAGTTCCCTCCATCCTGATTTTGTTTCAAAAAGCAGTGAAGCCTCCTATCACATTATCAAGAAATTTCATAGTTTGCTCTCAGATATGAGTAGCTTTTACCCAGATACAGGGCTACTTATTTTTTTTTACTTCTAATAGAACTTTCAGAAAAATGGAAAAAAAAATTTAAAAAATTGCAAGAGGCATTCTGTTCTGGCTAAAGAGAACCACTTACCATTATGAAAACATTTTCTTTAGCTTTATGATAACTTGAAAATACCTTGTTAAGCAGTTTTTTTAATTCATTCACCTATCTCAAGTTTGGATCCAAAACTAAAATTATACTTCATTTACATGTGGAAGGAATAGATCTCTGTCCTGTGCTTAAATTCTTAGGTGGGACTGGTCTGCTTGGCATTTTGCTCTTCTCCATATTGTTTTGGAGCGGATGATATTTAAGAACATACGGGTAATTTCTCATGAACAAAATAACAAATGCCACTTAACTATAGGTGTAGCTTAGCAAAACTAGAAGAGATTAGATACCTTGAGGAGTCGAAAGGCAGTCATCCAGCACGTCCTGCTTTGCTCATCTTCAGCACACAACAACCGTAGTTCCTTAGTTTCATTTCTCACTCTGTTTGGCTTTAAAGTAGTAGAGGGAAGTCAGATACATTCATTAGAAAACCAACAACACTGTAAGCTTACTGCAGCATAAAAGGCAGGTACAGTGTTAGTCTAAAGAATTAGCCAGAAAAAACTCCCACCACACTGATTTTAAAGCTCAGGAGAGGCTGAGCATACTTTGAAAGAAATCACTTTCTCAGCTGGGTCCAACAAGATAAAATGTTGGTGCTTTCTGACTTTCAGAAGCTGGGCTCATTGATTCTTGTGGGTCCCCTCCAGCTCAGGATATTGTATGATTCTATGATTTGAAAAAACCTGCAGTCCCAGCAGTTTATAGGAACAAGGTACTCAGGCCATGCTGAGAACTCAGAACCAGACCTGGGCACTTAGTTTTGTTGGCTTTGGTAGTTGGAGGGCTTTTTTCGGTGGTTTGGGTTTTGTTGGGTTTTTTTTTTTTTCAAATCTGTGAGAAGTTTTAAAAACTCCCATTTTGAGATGAATACGAAAGTTTCCATAACTGAGGGCAACTGAAAGTTTGCTTCTCTGTCCTGCAGCCAGTCTCTTTGATGCAAACCCTTGTTGTCTAGCTCTGGAACGGCTGCTAGGAAGGAAACTACTTCACCACTGTCATAAAAGCAGCTCCCAGCTTTATTTTCTTCTCAGAAAATTACACTTTTCAAAGCTTCGAAATACTTTCCAAATGGATCTTTGAGCACAACCGTTTTAAAGATCTTCAAAGGCAACTGGGTATTCTTATTTCATTTTTCCAAGACAGTCTTCCTCTTTAAATAAAGGCAAACCTCTGGCCCACAATAATGGTAAATTTGCACCCCATCAGAGCTTGATCCTTTGCTGCTATATAGTTTTGGTACTTGCTGTCCACAGAAACTTTTCTATTCGATTAGAGAGCTTGGAAAAGCTTTCATCTGTGAGGTGAACCAAGGCCACCTCACAAGCACACCATGCTTCAGCACTGAGCTGCTCTTGCACAAAAATTTCCCAAACCAAAGGAGCACCAGATAAAGTGTTAAAAGTGTCACAGAAAATGATGACAAGATTCACAGGACATGCCTGCCAAATGAAAGATGTTAAAGATCAAGTCCTCATGACAGAGAAGGCTTGCAGAGTTTTACATACAAATCGCATTTAGCTGGGGGTTGGGGTGACTGTGAGCTACCAGCACCGTCTGGAACTTTGGAAGAACTCAGAAGATTTACCTTTATACAAAATCCATACTCTGCAGGGGCATTGTACAACTTCTTGCCTGCTATCAACGAGAAGATATTGCTGTCTTCTAGGTCAGCCAACAATTGCAAATGTCTTGGCTCCTAGGGAAATAACGTGATTTAGCACAGGTAAGTGAAAGATTTTGGAAGATGTTGTGCAAGCTCTGCAGTGTCTCAAGCCCAGCCTCCAACAGAGGGCAGTGCACGAACACTGCTCGTCTCCCAGGCAGCCCTCGAGTGGACACGGCACACACCCCCTAAATATCAGCCCACCAGCAGAAGGTGCTTGGTACAGGAAGCTCACAAAATATTTATGCAAACCCATCACATTAAAAAATGGCCTGGCTTATTACATTGCTCCAGAGAAATCTGAAGGTTAGCACAACTTTAGTGTCCACAATGATGTTGCCTAGCTGGTTTGGTTTTATTTTATAATGAAACTGTATGGCTGTGTTCCTGCATTGAGAGCCCAGGGCTTGACTGTCATTTGATCGTGCCTTACTTATCTTTTTCTGTGGAATAAAAAAAGGGAACGCTGTGTGGAAATTTTTAAAAAACGGCAAAGAATACCCACTGTAAAAGCAGAAAATGTTTTCGCATGCTACTACTGTGCAACTTCTTTTTTAATCTTACCTTTGAAGTTCCTTTTGTAGAACAATAAAGTCCTGATCTCCTCAAACACATAAACAGTTTCTTCCATGATTTCCTACCCAGCTCTTTCACATGCAAGAAACCTTGAATTTCAGGGCAGCTACTGGAGTTTAAAAAGTTCTGTTGGAGAGGAAAATGTAGATGAACATTGTATCCTATGGATGAATTATAAAATTGTCACTGTATTTTCAGAACAGAGAAGAAAATGGCAAATCACTTTGCTGACTTGAGACGCAGTTTCACACTAGGCTTAAACTGACCTAGATGTTTAATCTGATTTATGACCAAAATGGATATTCCTGCTCCTCCCATTGCGTCTCCTGCAACTGACACCTTCCTATTCCCTTAGTCAAGATTTAAATCTCAAAAAAGCTATCACTTCTCTGTATCCCCATTTGTCTTGTGCTTGGCCTGAAGGGAGAAAAAGTAAGCTTATTAATTCTTAAAATAATACCTTGTGACAGCAATTCTGGCAAATTGTCTAACTTGGAAACACTGGCCAAAATCGCCATCTTTTATCCTAAAGTTTTTGAAAGGGAAGAGCCTATTTCAGGATTTCAAGTTCTCCCAAGACAAGAGGTATAACGGACCATGGAGTATTTAACTGAAAATGAAATGTAGAGCAGTCAAGTAAGTGCCAGCAATTATACCAGACTTCAAGATTCAGAAGCATTTAAGTTCCTGACATAAGAAGAGGGACCACATAGAGAATAATTTGTGATATATATCACAGGAAGGAGGCATTAATTATGGTAGGAGAACTGATGGATTGCTCCCTTATTACAACAGGCCAGATTTTTAAATGACAGAGGGCTTGATCAGTAAGTTAAACGCCAAATTAATAAATTCAGTAAGTATGAAGAAAAATGCATAAACCTGGTAGGCCTAGATGTCTCTGCAATTCTTCAAAGTTGTGTTTTGGTGTTATTTGGTGGACAATGCCCACAAGAAACAAAACCAAAAACAGTGCCCTGTGTCAGAATTCTTACTTGCATTAAACCCTAATTTTATTTTTCCAGTCCTCCTCCTCATCTCATCTAACAGAATGGGAAAGAACAATAAATTTTCTTGCTATTTGTACTATGAATCCACTTCTCAGCTGTGAAAAGGGAAAGACCAAAAGAAGAATAGATTCTTTTTGTCCAGTCAGCTAAAACAAAAGTAAACTAAGATGGCAAGCTTTTCTGCATGTCTGAGCCAGGGTGAGACTAGGAAAAACAGATCCCACTAGTTTTAATGCTATTGTCATGACTAAAAATACTAGCTCTTAATGCAGTGTATGGTATCATGAGATGGTATTTAATATTCTTCCCTGTTTTGTGTGTAAATAAAACCAGCAGAATTGCTCAGTGTTTCAGGTGGCCTCAGATGCAACATGGTTAATGACTACTAGCCTGCAGGAGGTTTACCTTCAGTAAATTACAACTGCCACTGAAATTCTAAAAAATGGTTGTGTTTTTAAAAGAAAATAAGTACTTAACATAAATACTTTAACGAAGATAGTTTTTTAAGGTTAAACAATGAACTACAGGGAATATACTCACCCTCTTTCCCCCACCCTCTTGTGTTGTTAACCCCCATGACTTATGCTTCTCCAGGACTATACCTTTCTGAGCCTTCCCAGAAACAAACTCTCATACCTCATGAGGTTTTAAGGTTTTCCTTTTGCTACCACTTGAATTACCATCAAAACTTTTCCATCTTCAAGAACATCTTGCTCTTTTGGGGAGTCCTGCTGCTTGTATTACCAAGCAAATTCAATTCTCCACTTAAACTACAGGAAAAAGGGTCCAAAGGTATGAAGACCTCTCTCCCTACCAGTCTGTGGCAATGCCAGTCCATGCCAGTTTTGGTTCCTGATTACAACCTCATTGCACATGACTTTTATTTATAATTTCAGAATTTGGCTTGATTTGTTTGTTTGCTTGTTTCCCAGCTAAATGTGTATGCTAATGTTTTAAATTTTCTCAGTGAATGTGGAACCAGAATTTAGTGGACTTTGATATGGTTATGGGACAAAATGAGTGCACTGGTTCAAAAGTTAGTAGAAACTTGTTGTCTTTAAACAGAAAGTCAGTGCATAGTTGCAAACATGCAAAATGACAGAAATCAAGATAAAATCAGTTATTTGTACATATATACTCTTTACCTATTTATGCTTCTGCTTTATAATTTGCCTGTTATTCATGGCACTGTCTTCCAGGCATCATGGTCTTATGTTCTTAGTACAGTACTCTTTTAATAAACTGTGTTTTAATTTGGCTCCAGAGTTGAATGTCCACAGTTTAAGAAAACAAGTGAAGTGAAAAAGATTTAGACTGTGGGGCTTAGATTAGAGTGCCAAAATTGAGAGATTTAAGTGAATCAGTTATTGGTCAGAGAGGTAGCCCACCCTTCAGCTCCATCCTTTGAAGGCCAACCAGCTGTGCCAGCACAGTTCCTTTATGAGCAAGCAAGAAACTGTACAGTGACACCAGAATTTCAGCAAAAATGCAGCACACATGCCACCACCACACAGATTGCACAACTCCACCACCACATATGTGTAAGGAACACACCCCTGCAATTTAACCTGGGGAGCTTTAAATGGGATTACTTTGCAAATACTGTGTACAAATTTCTACTTGCACTTACTTCTTAGGGCATTATTTTTCTATACAAAAGAGCTTCTAGTTGTCTGAACCATGGGGAAGTTGGTCCTTATTGTTAATTCTTGCCAGGCACAAACATGGGACACAAAAAGCAAAAGCAAAACCTCTCATCATCTCAAACTCATCTTCTAATAACCACTTGCATTTTCACACTTTCTCCTGTGCTATGATGTGGAGTATAGAAGAGTACTTCTGTTCTGCCTTTTATAAAAGGCATATTTGTTTTTCTAGAAATATATCTGCCAGGACTGTTTGGGAGTAACATTAGGTGGCTAAACCAGATACCCACAGAGTAAGCTGAGAATTCATGGAACAAATATGTATGACCATAGCTATGAATACTTTGTGTTTACAATTTACACCTCAATACCACCGGGAAAGATCTTTGTTAGATATTTTCAACATTAGCCCCATATGCTAACTCACTACACTGGTCTTTCTCTGACTGACTATTTTCCAGACCTTTGAATTCCCTTCCTTCCTTCCTTCCTCTCAACCCCTCCCCTCCAGCTCCAAAACTTTGTCTGTACAGATAATTTACAGTACCTGCAAAAGTTGTGACTGTGGGATACTGCCATTCGTTTGCTGGCACCAGGCAACCATTTGTTCTGGAAAGAAATTCTAGGCACAAAAGAAGACAATTGGAAGTCATATTATATTTGAACACTCTTACAGAGAACTAATGACATTTTCTTCCAGTCATTAATTTTTTGGAACTATCACTATATTAAATCAGTTTGGAGATCCCCTGACACAGAAAGTAATATGAGGGCTTTTCAAGTGCAATTCTTCCCTTCCTTCTGCTCACCAGATGCCCGTGCAGACAGACTGTGGGTTTTTAAAATATCTGATATGCAGCATTTCGTAAGTGCATTTTCCCATCATTTCCTCTTCTACTGAGGGCTTCTGGGGATCTCTAACAGCCTCTACTTGCTTGGGAAGGGAAGGATGAATAGTCCTGCAAGTTTAGGATGCAGTGACTCCTGGCTTACTGCATCAATGACTTGACTTCAAATTTATTCCTCCAGTTCCCCTTTCATCTGCCGTTTTAAAATGCCTGTGTAATTTGGTACACTGAATTTACTATACACAGCAATGACATGAAATCATTCTTGAAGTTTTTAAACACTATTTGAAGCATGGAGACATACAGGAATGCCTGAAATAAAACAATGACTGATTATAACAAGATGAATCACAACAAAAACATTTCCAGTTTAAAACATTTGTCACTCTTCCGGCAACATAAATTTCAGTCTTTAGGGCATAAGAAAAGGGCTGAAGAGGAGTCACCCTTCTGCCAGGTAAGCTGCACAACGAGTTACGAAAGCTAACATTTACCAGCCTCTCTTGAGTAGAAACAGTGCCATATGGCAACAGCTAATGCAACGGATAGGGAGCCTTCACATTCTTACACCATAAGAATGATTTATTCTGTGATTGCAGGAGCCTGGGACCGAATGCCAAGCATTCTGGGTTTTACTCCCATGCTCTGTTATTAATTAAAATATACCACATGAAACCAATGTGCTAGCTCCTATGATACCAAAACTTCTGTCCAACGCTCAGATGTTCATAGGTTATCAGATGGTGAGATCAACAGAAGTGAAAAACTAGGAACACTCCATGTACAGAAACGTTTCACAGAGTAAGTCAAGGCACAGACTCTTAAACAAGCAGCAGCAGATGACAAATGTACATGCAAGCACACGTGCGAGGATGCAGCAACTGTGCACTTGCATCTATGAGGAAGGGAACAAATTTATCACCTGCAGTTACTTCAGCAGTGAGTTTAAACAAGACCTCGTGTATCTTTTTTTCTTCTCGCACCACAAATGCATGACTGCCCCAAAATCTGTTCTTATCTAACCACCTCTGGATTACCCTTCCTCAGCTATCTCAGTAGGTCACACCAGCTGACACTGCTTCAGGCCAGCAGTCTGTTCCAACATAATTGTTTAGATAAAATGTGAAAAATCATCCCCAGATCAGCAGTTACACAGCAACCAGTTTAAAATTACACCGTTCGAAGATTCTTACAAATCCAGGAATAGGTATAGCTATGGCATACAGTACTTTTCAAGCATGGCTATACATGAGGACATAGAGGGGGCAAGCTACTATGGTCAGTAAAGAAGGCAGAGCACATTAGTAAAGCACAGCCATAGGTGAAACAGTGTTCAATACACGTAACGATAAACTGGAAATTCCTTGTATGGAGTAAGTGCTTTAGGGGTTACCCAGATGGGTTTTGGTGTTTTATTAATTATTACTGCCAGAAATTAAAAGGTTTGGATACTGCACGTTGTGTGATTAATTTGCTTCAAATCAAGTAACTTTGAAGATAAAGAGTAAATTGCACGTCTGATTGTTTTTCTTAAACCAATGAAGATTTCCCTGTCTTGGTCACTCTCCAACGTAACTACAGACATTTTGAAACCAGTATATTTGGTAACTTGAAAACACTTGAGGTTTTTAGGCTGGGAGGACATTTAAACATTGGTTAAAATTTCTTTGGAAAGAATTCTGTTAGTTGGTTGCCTATTTTTTTTATAATAGATGTTTAAGACATAACAGTGCCCAGCAATGTTATTGCAATCCACCCCTCTGTGGTGAAAACAACTAAGTAATGAGACTCACCATGGGATTTTTGAAAAATTCGTATTTTGCATAATTCTTCCTGAACAAAAATTTACTTTCACTTCCCATTGTGGACTCAACTTGAACTATGAGCTCATGATCTTCCAAGCACCTCTCTGTGGAAAAAGAACATGATGTTAACACACAGCCAACCAGCACAAGGAACGGGACCAACTAATAACAGAAGTAAAACAACGCAGTGTAATTCCATTACCTTTTAAGAAATTAGCAAAACACATTATAGCTTTCAAACCATATTGCCACGAGGCAATACTTTACTTTGTAATGTATTACAAAGTCTAACATTTATATGGCAGTGTTCTTCAACGAATTCCTACATCAGGGCTTCATAAGCACAGACTTTTGAGAAAGGAATAGATTTTTTGTGTGTGCAGTAGCTACAATAATACAGACAAACCTCTTCTTTTGGCACTGGTTTTATGCTGTGTAACTGGCAAGGTGGACAGGTTTAAGGGGGAAAAAAGTTACAGAAAGGCCACTGTTAGGTCTTGAACTATCACAGAAGTACAGTGTTGTATTTGATCACACCCTATAAAACCAGTTCATTTCAAGGTGAACTTCAGGCCTTTATTGTAGATGCTAGACAATGGGGTTTATTATGAAAGAGGTCACAGGATCTACTTTACAGGAATACTGACAGAGACAAATGTTTTGTACACATGACAGGGCAATTTTCTGCTCTAGATTTGGTTACAAGGTAACTCCCAATAACCACCACTTCTCTGGTCAAAAGAATGGGACATCAAAGCATGAACAGATAGCTTAACAAACCCAATCCACTGAAAGCAGTAACTCGAAAGAAGGCAACTGGCTAAGTGTGCACTACTTAATGAACTCATTATCTTGACAAGTCTTCAAAACTTTCCGAGAAAATATTTAGGCATTTTTCAAAAGTTTTAACTAGTCAGTGCTTTCATGCCTTACATAATACAAAATGAAAAAATGAGGTCAAACAAAACATAACTTTAAACAAAAGGCCTGTGACTTGCTGACCAAAGAAGTTTGGAGAGTCCCTTCCCCACTTTGTGTTCCTGCAATCCTTGTATTCTTACAGTAAGAAATGCCAGGGTGCCACCCAAGTTCTCTTGGGGCGTTTTCAGGATAGAAAGCAAGCAGTCAATGGCATCTCAAAAAGAGCAAGCTCTGGAATATCACCTGAATTACTGAACTCAGCAGATTATGTGATGTTCTTTGATTCAAAATTTAACCTATGACGGTTATCACCTTTTTCACCTGCACTTACATTGTCAGTCATCACCAGCTCATTGATAACTTCAGCATTTACTGTACATTTGCAACACCCAGCCTTGCTATAGCTTGTGTTTTCAAAGGGGTTAACACTGAAAAACTTCCATAGTGGGCTGCTCTTAAATAAAGAGCTGTTTCTTAGTACATCAGGCATAACAACACTTTGAAGGGGTAGCTCTTTGACTAATGTCCTCAACAATACTGCTGCAGGTGGCTGTTAATAAAGGACATTTTGCACCACCTCAGCATTCATCACCTAAACCTACACATTATCTATGGGCTTTGCAGATAAAGTTTCAGGTATTGTTGATCTGTTGCTACTATCATGGTTTTTAAGCAACTGGTGAAGTCAAACCTGCTCCACACTGCGATGAAGACCGTGGGCCTATAGGGTGAAGGACCTATTTTTTAAATTATGCTTCCTCTAAAAAACATTTAATTACATTGGTATGAAACTTCATCGCAGTATGAACCCCGGAAGACCACATGCCCTGTTACTGTCTGCTTCTGCCACCACCCAAAGTTGTGGTCTTCGCTTCCCTAACACACTGAACATTGCTTGTGAGGGACAAACTGTTTATTCGGTTCTGAGGAAATGAAGTATAGATGAACATTTGTCAACTGGTTTTGTATTTCAGTGTTTCATTTGTGTAAATACACTCAGTGCCCGTTTCTTAGATGCTTCAGACAACTGACCTAGATGTACTCTGTTACTACATCAAGACCCTTTTGAGATTCTGTGGTGGTACTTCCACTGATTTAATGTTTATATTTTCATTTTGACGGTCAAAGCCATCTTGGAGAAAAGGTGCAGCATTTTGCAGCACGTGCATGTAAAAAAAAAGAAACTAGTCCTGGTCAGTTTGCTGTTACTTCATAGAAATTGTACACTTGGGAAGCCCTTGGTAATTTGCACTCGGTTGGTACAAATGGGATGAACTTGACACACGAGCAACTCAGCCTCAGCCCTGCTTTGAGCTTCCTGCTACAAAACTAGAAGCACAGATGTCAGCCTGTTCACTTCAATAGGTCAGTCTGTCTTCAAGTGACACTGCTGTTGAAGTGACCAGAAATGTGTCCCTTCAGTTTATCTGATAGGCCCCACTCAGTCTCCTCTACACACTTCCTGGAACAGACTTTCCCCCCACCCCACCCAAGTTAATCTGTGTTATTATCAGAACTTCTACAGAACTGTAGCAGCGATACAAGGTGGGAAAAGGAGCTGGATTCCATCACGAACAACTCACAGGCATGGCCCAAAATTCCCAATTAGACAGTTGCTACAAATGACAGGCGGACCCCTGTATGAAATAGCCTGCCCTGGTGTTGCATTTTAGCAAGCACTGTTTTTATCTGTTCCACTAGTAATTCACTCATATTAAGGGAAATCAATGCGCGTAAACAAGAAAATCTATGTACAAAACTGCAGCAATGCCTTCTTCTAACCCTCCCATATTTCAGAGCCCTACTACGTTCTTTCCTGCTTCAACTGTTTTTATTTAAGACATACAGTCAATTCTGGAGCTGGAAAAATGAAGTGTGTAGGTAGGGAGGGATTCTTTCAGGGTCCAGACACATACTATCATGTGAATGTCTTCACCATTATTATTTGTGCTAATGTCCAATACAGAGATCTCTGTCCCCATCCTAAATGGATGATAGTTAAGCATGGAATAGAACATAGGGAGAATACCACATTTTATAAACCGGTTAGGTATACTTACAGTAGCAAATGAAATAATGGACTGATTCAAATTTCATAGACTGCTTAAATATTGACCACAACATGCTTTAGATATTAGTGGTACGGTGCAGCAGGAACCACTTTCAAATGTCAACTCAGGAAAGTCTGATGGCAATTTGTCCCACCACTGCCTACAGTGAGAACACAAATACTTTGTGCAGTCAAATAGCTGTTTAAAGTTATGTGCAAGCATGCGTGTTATTTGGAATTTACTTGGCTATGAATGTGAAGTGAACAGTGAGGTGAGGGCTCCTTACAAAGTGGGACCTCGAAGACCAATGCAATGATAAAATATGCAGCTGGCTTCAAAAATTTGATCTTGTCCTCAGTCTGCCCGATAGTAAAACAATGAACTGGTTTTGGAACTGAGCTCTTTTGGAAAGTACTACTGGGCAAAATACAGGGAGGGAAAAAAAGAGAGAGTGAACTAAATGAAGGAACTCGTCTCTTCTGGTGAGCTTCAAGACTACCACCTATGGCATTAAGTCAGCAAAGATGTGTTGTATAAGAAATAATGTCTTCTGGACACACAGAATTCTGACTGCTCTTAAACCATATTTCTTTTCACACTAAGTATTTATTCACCATTATTTCATACTTATACTAGCAACCTTATATCTAGAGGAAAAAATATGGAATATCGGACGCCTGACGATAACTTCACTCAGGTTGCAGACAGATTACTACATTGATCTGACAGTCTCCAAAATACAGGAGAGCATTTAAGCTACAGAGAAGCTAGAAATAAGCAGCCAAATAATAAAAAATTCAAACTGCAGCCAAAACTTGTGGAAGCATGAAAGTTGATATTTAAAGTTTATTGAATATGTCACAGTGTATACTTTAGACCCCAGATTCAAGAAACTGGATGATTTTGTCTCCTGTTAAATGAACTCATTTATTCCCCTTTCTGTCCTCATCCTTTCAAATATGTGAAATCTGTATAAATACACTATTTTGGATTAAGTTTTTTTTTGTCTGTTGGCTTTACACTCCCAAAAGCTGCATTACTTCTCACACAGATCTACTGCGTGGCCTACAGGGGACAGCCCTAGAGCAGTCCCTGTGGAACATAATTTGGTGTCTGCTGAAGCCCCAACCTGCACACCCCACTTCTCTGGGGGCTCGCTTTGTGCTTCAGTGTGAAACAGAGGTCCAAGGCAGGCAGGTCCCCATGTATATAAATGCAGCCCGATAAGTATCTTGCTCTTTTCCCATCATTGTTAATTACCAAGTTATTTGTGTGTAAACAGAAGCTTTTGATTTCCTAATCAGCCTCCTGCCCGATTCATTCAGAGATGTCACACACCAGAGTTTGACAGCACAATTAGTCACCATGGAAGCTATTGTGATGTCACAAACACTGAATTGTGGCATCATTGAATGAATCTGGCAGGAGAAGGATGTTGGTTACAAAGGAGAAGGCTTCTGTTTACACAATACCTTGGTAATCAGCAATGATGGGAAAGAGAATATAGAAAAAGAGAGGCTGGTAGTTTAATGAGCATTGATAAAACTGAAAATTTGTAAAGGTTTTCAGAAGCGCATGTGGCATATTAAGCTACGGAGATGAAGATTCTGTAATTTATACCTTAATTCTTCACCTCATCCTATGTCCTCAGAACTGAAAGTATATCACAGACATAGACCACTGAGTGCTTCATCTTAGTTTTTTCATATATTTCTACATTAGGAGAGATAATAAAACCATTCAATAATCAGGATATCCTATGTGTTTGGGGTTTTTTTTAAGTGTTAGTCTGCAGAGCAGTGAATTTATTAATGTTTAAGAGTATTGGTTTAGGGCATCACATTTCCAGCAAGTAATTCCTTTTTTTTATTCGTAAGGCTTCTGAATTACGTTTTTAGACATAAAACCCCCTCTGTTAGCTACAGATAGCATTCACAATTCCAGTGCTGGCAATTGCAGCTTATGATTTGTCTTCCTCTGTTTTCTAGAAAAAACATTCCCCGTGAAGTATATCGACTAATACTCCAAATGCTACACTTCCTAAAGCGTTATTGTATGCTACGGAGAATTATAGATAGCATTATCTGAGCGATATGCCGTTGCAAGCTGCACAGCAGAGCCCTGCAACTAATCAGTGCCACAAAATAACAGGAAAAGCAAGACTCAATAACATGAGATCCTTTCAGGTACTGTAATTAAACCAATTCACGGTGTTATTTAATTCCCCACGGTTCTTCCTCTTGCTGCCTTCTTGAAACTGTAACCATGACACCTTAATTTCAATCAGGTGGAGGAGCTGCTGCCTGGAGAGCAGATACCACCGCTGGTCCAGAAATTGCCCATGGATTTGCGGGTGGTGCCACCATTTTTTCCCTGCCTGAAGTCAAGTTTAGCCAACCCCCTCCCCCACCTCAGCAGGTCTAGCTTTCATAAGCATTACTGTAGGTATGTAGGGCTGAGTCTCTTCACCCAGGTCTCCCAGCTGGTGATGAGCTGAGCTGTTTCACAGGACCATACTCTAAGGATCAAGCTTAATTTGCCTAAGCTGTTTATTTGCAATAGCTTCAGACACAGCAAGGTAGCAACAGAGCGCTAGCGTGAAGATTAGACAATTCTTCTTCTTTTATATAATAAAAAAACCAGAGGATGGGAAATAAGGGAAGGACTTTATATGGCTTAAACGCTTAACACATCAAATTGTAATACACAGAAAGCACGTATGTGACTTCAGCTAATTGTACAAATAAAAGCAGTGGAAAAGAAAACGTTCCGTCTGGAAGCACATTTATATGAATTACACATATTTTATGTTCCCAGGTAACCATGCCACCCCTTTGACCATTCCCTACCTAATCCTAGGTGAGGGTGATGCTCCACTAGAGTCCAGCTGTTATCATCCACACAATGACTTTTGTAAACGAGCAGCTGACAGAGGTCCCTGGCTGTCATGTCTGCTAGAATCTCGACCACTTTGCTTGTTCCATCTTCACTAAAGACTTTTACATCCTGCAACATAAAGGGTACACTTACAGATCAACAGCTCTGAACATAGGCAAACCACACAGCTACTGTAGAAAAGCATCATCCTCTCGGTGTGAGGGTTCCAAGCACCTTGGCAGCCAGGACAAATGAAATGGATGATTTACTTTATAACACTTTCTCTCCATGCCCCCTAGACCTACTACCCCTCCCCCCTCCCCAACACCTCCCTGCACTAAACAAAGATTCAGCAGGGTTAATATGACCACGTACACAGGAAAAGTGAGAGAGAGCAGGTTCTGTATAAAGCTGTGTAAGGTAAGCAAACGTGAAACAATGTCAAGAGAGTACTTTGGCAACAGTGGGCGAGAGAAATCACATCCAGTCAAACACACACAATTTTCGTTCTGACCCCATCACAGGCCTCTGAATATTCACAGAGGAGCAGGCCAAGACCCCAAAGATTAAAAATGGCTCTCCTGCTCCCCACTAACTTTTGATTGTTTCGTGTGGGGAAGTCCCACTTTGCAGTTTGCCGGCAAAGCAATTACCTAGCACAGTCCACACATTTCTGTCCCTGCCCTGACTTCTCTTTTGATCCTAGCTTGAAAGTAGTTTGAAACCAAATGTGCATACGCTGCACATCCTAAATATCAATGGGGGTGAGAGAACAAGTCAGGAACCTTCTCCCCACCTCCTGAATTATACAGATGCTTTCCTCTTTGCATTGTTCTGCTCAAGCGAGAGACACTTGCCGCAAAATTATTTCTCCGGGCGAACGTGCAGGTCCCAGATTTAAATCAACTCTGTGTTTAAAACGCTCCGCATCCTAGCGAGAGAAGGAGAGTCTAACAAAAACCTCGAGGGTAATTCGATATGGAAAATCTTACCTCAACGGCACGTAAAAGGCAGCAGTCGGAAGAACAAGATGGCATTTTAAATGAGGATTGCCTCTTGAGAGTTAGTTCTCTGCCTCCGCCGACCCTCTGCAGCCTGCGGCTGGGCGCCCGGGGTGCCGGCGGCGTCAGGGGCGGCCGTACCCTACCTGTCACGTAGCCCCTGCTATGGGGACTGTTTCTGGGGAGGGAAACAACTCTGCCAGAGCTCCACTCAAAGGGTTACACGCAATCTTTGCGGTAGTGAATCAAACCACACTGTGCAGACCAATCCTAGCCCTCCCTCCGACTGATGTAATCATTTCCCACACACTATCAGACTTCCAAATTATTCCCGCCTCCCCCACCCCCCCTCCCCA
>VZRQ01004873.1:584852-702912 GCA_013397975.1 Machaerirhynchus nigripectus | reverse complement strand
CTCCGCCCCCGCTCCCCGGTGCCCCGGCTACGCACAAATTCGAGCCCAGTGAGGGAGGAGTTAAAGTCTCATCCAGCCCAAGTGACTCAAACCCGCGCGTTCAGGAAACGGCTTCATCTGACAGCAGGGATGAGCCAGCTCTTTCAGAAGTGGGCTCTGGAGAGGAGAGGAGGGGGAATCCCGGTTGCTCTGGGGAAGGCATGCGTGCTGTGCAATGTAACGGCTGCACTCCTGCCAACGCTTCGCCAAGCCAGAGGCATCCTCACACACGCAGGAATTTGTTTGGCGTGGGGGTGCTCCCGTCTTCTGTCCTGCGGGCAAGTCTCTGTTGTGCCACTAGCCCCGTGTCGCAGCAGAGCCCCGCATCACACCCGCAGCGGTCCCGGCCCGCTCCGTCACTCGGCAGCGCGCCCGTGGGACGGGGGGACACGACTGGAGGGATGCCCGAGACACCCGCAGGCATCGCATCGCAGCGTGCGAGTGGGCAGCGCAGCTCTCGTGTTCCCTCCCAGGATGGGCAAGCGCACCGAAAAGCCAGCATGCAACAAGACAGAAAGTAGTTATTTTGTTTGTTTTAGTGGGGCATGGGAGGGGCTAACACCGGCTTGATATTTTCTTTTTTTTCTGCTGCTTTTTGTAGTATAGCCGTAGACTGGAAAGGAGTGACAAAACCGAAAAGCTGGTGATGAAAGAATTGCTTTTTACTTTCAGCTTACTCTGTGCGTGTAACTGCACTTTCTGTATTGAAACTAAATTATTTTGGACGGATTTCCTGCCTCGGGAACCAACCTGGTGACATCATTCATTCATTAGTCACGAGAATCTGAGGAGCCCTCTGCTCCCTGCTTTAGCTTTCACCGGGGAGCCCGAATCAGGAATACGCCACAGCAATCGCCACTTTTGCAACACCTGGAGGACAAACCCCTCTCTTTTCCTTTCCTGCTGGGAACAAGGCAGTGATACAGGACAGACTGCACCTGATCATTGCCAGTGCCAAGTCCCAGTAGAGAGGCAAAGCTGTTCTGCTGAGGGTGCCTCTCCAGCCCGTGCAGGTGGAAAAAAAGAGAGCTGTAAGACAACCACCACACTTTTCTCTGTTCCCAAGCACAGAAAGCCTTAATGCCATGTGGCCACTGGAAGGAAGCTGCAGCTGTCTTTTACGGCCATTCATGCTGTGTTTTCTCGGTATGAAGTAAAGGGGTCGTGGGTACGTGTCCCACCCTCCACCCCTCCTTGCCCAGAGTCTGAGCTGATGCCAGTGCCAGCCCTCCTGAAGTACCACAGCATCTCAAACTACTGGATACCCAACGCTGCAGTTTGGTGTGCGACTGCTGCAGTGCCATGTTCCCTCCTCCGGAGAGCCAGGCCCTGTAGGCAGCACCCGCTATCCCCACACCACAGCCACCATGGGACTTGGCTTACAAACACGGACGTGTTCATTCGTGGGACCAGGCAGCCCTTGGGGTGTTAACAGTGCCTTTAAAGCTTAGGGACTGGTGTGCAGTGGGTGGGCAGCGATGAGCAAGTTAACTTCACTATTAATAGTGCTGTGTTTGCCACCAAGGACAGTGCAAGGCCATGTATCACCACTGACATCACAGATATTAAACGCTGCATCAGGAGGGGATGTAATGGCCTGAGCTGAACCCTGCCCCGGGGGACGGGAGAGAGGCAGAAGTGAGATGAAACCCTGTGCCTCTGCGAAGGCAAGAGTGCAACAGCCCCTAAGAGGCTTACATGGAAGGTAAGGGGATTTTAGGCCCCCACACACCGCTGCAGTTATGACGTATAACCACAAATACAAAACCAGCTTGACGACAAAGCTTCACCTCCAACTTTCTGACAGTTTCTGTGACAAAAGATGCAGATAACAGTACTCCTGTATCACAGAGGGGACTGAATTTCAAGTCAATTGGTCAAATCCAATTCTCTCACATTTTGTTTCTTTTTTTTTTTTTTTTTAAAGGAAGCATCTCCCACTTAAAGATGTTAAGGGCTCCCTATTCAAACTTCTTCCAGCAGAAACAGTGTTTCACTTCCAAAACTGCATTGGGGCTTATTGTCTATAAATGAAAATGAAGCAGGATTCACTGAATAAAATACTCCAATAATGAAAACAGCCTGATGAGAGGTTCAAAAAGTTAGTCTGACACTTTTGCCCTGCATCTCTCCGAGAAATGCAGTGAAATGCAACAGCAGACTGCCTGCAACAGTGATTTACAAAAGGCCCTAATTACGTCAGCAGCACAAGGCACCTTCTATTCAAAATTAAGGTTAAGAATGCTAAGCCAACCAGAGCACTATATTGGCTGAACATTCAGTGCTTTACAGTGCAAAGGAGCAGATAACAGACTGCACCATTGTTCTGGGAAGAAGTCTTCCCCCAAGCTTTTCTTTTCTTTTTTTTTTCTTTTCTCAAAAGACAAGAAGACTTCAAAAATTAAAAATTTAAAAGAACATTAATATTCATCACTTCAGTGGTTTCATATAATGGGTCGCATATCTTGAGTATCTTCATGGCTGTTTCATCCTCCAGCCTCAGTTCCTCAACCTCACTGCAGTATTTTGTGCGTATCAAGTAATGCAAATATTTTATGAATGTGGAGGAAAAAAAAAACAACAACAACCATAAAACCAAAACAGTCATGTGATGGTCACATCATTTCTTCTCCCCTTTTTGTGCTATTTCTTTCCTTTTTCTTCAAAACAAAACCTATGACTATACACAATCATCACAGAAATTCACTCTTTTAAATGATGTTATGCTGAAAATCTTCAGTGGCAAGCAGGTCTACATTTGCATTGTACAATCTGAATTTAAACAGTGTAATTTATATCAGTGCAAACCAACCTTTGTTAACCTGGGTTATGACACCAAATAAGAAGAGAGCACCAGTTATCAGAAGGCCCTCTGACTGAAATCTAATAGATAAAAGGTTAAAAGGTTTCACTACACTAGTTCTTCAAGAGTTTCCCTTAATAAGAGATGAAGATCAGAGACTTCACAGAAAGCCATTAAAATACACTGAAGAGTCATTACTAAGATCTGCACAAACTGAAAATCAGTCTAGCAGGTTTTGACTTCCATCCCCCGATTTCACTCATCAAGACTGTTCAGCCATGAGAATCATACAATCCGTGAGGTAAATAGAAGGAAAATGGAACTGAAATGTACGCATGTGACTTGTGCAAGCAGAAGCAGCTATTTATTGCAGAAGGCTCCTATGTACCAGGAAGGTACTGGCTGTTTTCACTGGAACCCTGTTTTGATGGGATCTTTTTTCCAAAAGCTTTCTATAATCAAAGCTTATCAGCTCACAAGAGCAGAGTCAGTCACTGGAGGAATGGGGAAGCTTTCAATTAGGATCGGTCAACTCAAAGCTGCTGAAGACTCAAGCTTTGCCTGCAGGCTACCCATGAACCGCTATTTGCCTAGTTGAAAAAGCAACAAATAAAGGAAGGTTTTGCTTCCTGAAGTTACAAACCTTTGAAAAAGAAAGGCCTCTAAGCATGCTCTGTGCACACCTGACAGGCAGGCAACTCAGTCAACCACATCTACGTGCTGGAGCACCAGCCAGTCCCCCTTTACTTGCCCAGCAGCATTAAGGCAGCTTTATAAGACATGGGAATTTCAACTGCTGCAGTGAAATAAATATATAGGTCAACCCTATGGCTCTTTTTGCCTTCTCTGTTGCACTGCTCATGCAGGAAAACAGCCCTTCAGACAAACAGCAGCGGTAACAGCAATACCTGGTGGATAAGATCACTGATACACAAGTACAAGATAGTACTTCCTTATAAAAGAAAAAAACCTGTGAGTTATTTGATCATTGCTTTTTTTTCTCCTACATATACACATAAAACCCTTGGAAATGCTGAGGTTAAGGTTCTCATAGCAACATTAACTCTCTCCTCTGGCACATACTATATTTAGGTACACATTTAAAAGCCTATGAACAACAAAGGAGAACAACTGTTGTACGATCAAGATCTTAAAGTCTTTGACTTTCATATTCAGAACAGCAACCTCAAAAAAAAAATCCCACAAACCCCCACTTTAGTTGGCCATGTTTCAAAACCTTCACTCTGTCCCCCTTCGCCAGGCTGTTGAATTTTAAACCCATTTCCAAAGGGCAGAGAAATAACCTGACCTGAAAGGTAATCACAGTGTCACCTTATGTTCAGTGGTCATCAAAACCAAAGTTATAAACTGCATGAGGGTTGTACCAGCCAGAGAGGTTTTGAGAATCACAGTGGTGTGGGCAGAGAAGGGCAGGGCAGGATTAGCGCCGGGTTCAAGGCAGCTTCATTGGTATTTGGAGGGTTAGCTCTCCTGAAGCCATCATGTATGAACATCCAGCCACATATGCACCCAGTAATTTTGGAGAGTTACATTCCTTCTGAAGTAAGGGAGAGAGATGGAGCAATTTAACATCTAAAGCACATGACAAAGGCTCCTGACTCTGGACTTAAGCTGGATGCCGTAAGCTATGTTGGCTGAATTCAGGCCGCTGTGGTGATTAATCAAGCAAACATGTCTCTCTGCACCATTTACATCATGGTTTAACCCCAGCCAGCAGCTCAGCCCCACACAGCTGCTCATTTACTGCCCTCAGTGGGATGGGGGAGAGAATTGGAGGGATTAAAGTTAGAAAACTGATGGATTGAGACAAAGACAGTTTAATCAGGAAAGCAAAACCCATGCACGTGAGCAAAGCAAAACATGAAATTTATTTCCCATTTTTCATGGGCAGGCAGGTGTTCAGCCATCCCCAGGAGAGCCCATCATGAGTAATGGTGATTTGGGAACACAAACACCATCACTTCAAACGTTCCCCCCCTTGCCTTCTTCTTCTTCTTCCCCCAGCATCGTATGCCAAGCATGACACCAAATAGTCCAGGATTTCTCTTGGGTTAGTTGGGGTCAGCTGTCCCGACTGTGTCCCCTCCAGCTTCTTGTGTTCCCCTCCCCTCCTTGCTGGAGGGGTGGGATGAAGACCAGAAAAGACCTTGCCTTTGTGTAAGCACTGCTTAGCAGTGACTAAAACATCTCTGGAATCATCAACACTGCTTTCATCACAAATCCAAAACATGGCCCCATACCAGCTACTAAGAAGAAAATTAACTCTACCCCAGTCAAAACCAGCACTGCACCAACACTGCAATTGTTGACATTTGAGCTTAAAGAAATAAGCGAAGTGTGTTAGGTTGCATGTATACAAAGCACATTTAAAGGAACATATACAATGAGCGCATTTGGGGTACCTAAAGTTTAAAATAGAAATATTGTAGCAAAAACCCAAAACTTTTCCTCCTCCAATTCAAAACTGCACGTGAAAATGGTCACTTGTTATGCAGGCACTGAATTACCTGCTTGTATCTTCTCAAAACTTAAAGTATTTCTTAAATCTAGAAGTATTGCTCTCTGTATAGGTTTGGTATTGTATAGCAACTGCATCGAAGCGTCTGCAAAAATCTCAGCTATTTACATACAACTGTGCAATTTACTCTGAAGGAAAGACTGTGCAGAGCACATTCTCAAGACATAACCACTGCCTGCATGAACAAAAGATTTATTCCAACGTGTGTGCACATACTTAAGAGGCTGAAGGTTTGGAAACTCTAAGTTGCTACCCTGTAATTTCCATATTTTAAAAATAAATAGCGGAATGCAGTTTTAAGTGATACATACCTACATACAGACAACACATCAATTTTGTGACAGTATTCCCAAAAGCTGTTTCAACTCTTTCTTAACTTGGTTTAATGTTCAGATGTTCAGATAGATCATTTGACCTGTTTGAAATCTTCACATCTTCCCACTCAATTCCTCATTTGCCTCTCATTTTTAGGAAAGAAAGGAGAAAGACTAATTTTCAGTTCTTCTAAGAGTAACAATAAGCCTTTATGCATTTTGCTGAAGCTTCAGGTATTTCCAGAATGCTGGAAGAGAGAAAGCTTGGGAAGCAGTTTGTACAGGCTTTGACAGTCCACACCAGCAGGAAGGGAGTGCAGCAACAGCCCCAGCTCACTCAGTCCTGGATTTGGGGGTCCAGACTGTTCCAACATTTTCTGTTAGTTTTGACTGTAAGTCTGTAAATGTGCTCCCTTCTCTTCTCACAGCTCCTCCTAACAGCAATTGCTTTTTATGCAAAAATCCTTTCTGGTTTCAAGATCCTTTACATACATTAAAAAAGACAGTTACAGACACTGTTACACTCCTTTGATTATGTAATGAAAGGCATTAAATGATGTTGCTGGCATTAACCTTTATCTTTCATATATTTTATTGTGCAATTTATCCCTATACAGTTTGCAATTTTCCTCAGCTGTTCTTACAGAATGTATTATTTATTGTCTAAATTTGCTTCAAGAGAAAGGTTTAGTACAAAAGTTCTTGCAAACACAATTTAAATCGCTAACGACTCTAGAAAGGGTAATACAAAGTAAAACCATAATAATTTCTTGATTAAATTCTTAAGTAACCAAGCTAGTTACTGAGTATTTTAAATTGCTCTGCCATTATAAATTACTCTGTAGAAAAGGAATTATTACCACATCTTCCTTGCTGCACAGGCTTCCAACCACAAGAACCACATTAATTTGAAGCTTGGCAGAGGGGTGCAACAAGGCCCCAGGGAGCAACTTCCCATAGGATTTAGGAAAATGGTACAGGTCCCCAGGACTTGGATGGCTCCTTCTTTCCCACTAGGACACTGTGACAACTGCAGCTGAGGCCCTTGTCATCTAGGGCCCAGGCCACCCTACAAGCCAAAAAGCCATTCAGGGCTCGGCAATGTGCAATTGGCTTCTCACTTTGATTTACAATTATTCAAGTAGAACTTCCACGTGGGTAGTCCACAAAATCCCCCTTCCCTTGCATGCTTTTCTGAGGAGAGAGGAGCAGAGAGATTGCAGAGCAGACCTCCGCAGGAACACTTTTAAGGGCTGCAGGCACACCTAGACCTGACTCCAGCACTCTATCTGCATGTACCAGGTCCAGCCACGTATTATTAGGAAAGGCACCAGAGACTGCTTTCAAAGATGTCTTTGGAGACTGAGGATTAGCATTTGAAAATACATGCATTTTTAATGCATGGGAAAACCTTTGGGGCGGTGACTGTCTCTTACGTGATAAAGTAAGACCTTGGGATTTTGATTGTGGTTGATGTAGTAACAGAAATAAAACAGAACAAAACCAGCAGCCCAACAATAAGGGACAATGCCAAATAAACTATATTTGGAATGTCCAGACACAACAAAACAAACACGTTATTTTAAGAACAAGTAGTTATGAAATTTTTCTTGAACAAATGCAATCCAATTTACCTAGTCTGGTAGCAGAGGAATCTAAGCAAGCATTAAGATGTAGGGCTGGACAGAAATTACAAACTTAGAACGCAATACAGGGGAAGACAAAGATAGACCCTCTTCCCACTCCTGTGTGTTCCTCCAACCTCCCAAAAAAGTAATCACAAGGAGTGAAAAAGCCAAGGATTTAAAGACTTGTAAATCTGTTCCCCAGTGCTTGCAAGTGCAGAGTTCCTAAGGGTTTCTCTGCATCCCTTAAGGCTAAAATGGATTAAATCAATTATCTATCTTCACAAGAGTTCCTTTATTCCACACATACACACACACATCCTGATGGAGCAATGACATCTCAGACCAGGAAGTTACCCCAAAGATGCCAGGAGAGAGGGGGAAACTGGAAGGCAAAACAAAACAAACTTTTAAAGAAAAACCTCTATGAATTCAACATGCATAGATCAGAGAAGAATCAAGTATGGTACATCACCTGGAGACAAAATACAAGGGCTACAATCAACCTAGGTGTAAGAATATGAAAATGAGAACAACTTAAACAGTGAAAAAGATAATGGAAGTTACTGGAAAAAAAAGGGCAAAACATGGAGAAAGACTCCTAATGAAAACTGGCTGTAATCTACAGACACTCAAGGAATGATGACCATTTAAAGTATAAACACCCTATGAAATCTACAGCACAATGGCTTCCGTGCGCTGAAAATCCCAAAAGCTCAAGCACATCTTGGAAATACAAATTTCCCGCACTCCGACAGCATCAGGTGCAACCCTCCATCAGTTTTTCCAATCGGGCTGAGTTCATGCTGCTCTGACAGCAGCAGCAGGGTGCTTTATCCGGACAGGGTGACAGGCTTAACTACAGCAGCATGGCAGAGCATCCCTAATGCCCGGCCGTCAGCTGCCTCCGCGCTGTACAGTATTCAGCAATACTGCTTAACTTCCCGTCTCCCAAGCTACCGGCTCTGGAAGCCGGCGATTCCAAGCAGCGAGTATCAGCTAATTGTTGCCGCCTGCAACGTTCAGGATGTTTTATGGGTCGGTTTGTCACATGCACATAATAAATGCTTTTAACAGAGCTGCTCACGTTGGGCGGGGGGGTGGTGGGGGTATTTCTGCGCAACTGTGTAAGCATCGATTGTGTGGCCAGAATTAACCCCCTGCAGATCTTTACCCAGGAAAAGTTATGTCAATGGAAGAAGAGAGCTTATGCTATCCTCTCCCCAAGGCATGTGTAATTCTCATTTTCCGCGATTTCTTTAATGGGACGGAAACTGTTCCACGAAACTGCTCCGCTGTTTAATTTTTGGTAGATTTAAGTATCAGAGGAAAACAGGGGTGTGATATAGCAAAAGTTTCCAGGGCTGATGTAAGATCTAGGATTATGGCACCACGATTAAGCTGGATATTCTCTCTTGAATGCAGCTAGCCCCATACAAATCTCACTCTCTTCCAATCTCCTAAGAATTATTCATTTTCAGTGGGAAAAAAGTGAGAAAAATATTGGCATAAATCCAAAACCAACAATACAAGGAATTTATTAGCATACAGTGTCTAATTACCCCACCCCAAAGCACCTAATGTAGAGATTCAAGGTACCAAGAAATTTTTTACATCTCTCACTGCTCTGCTTCACCCATCCATCCATGCACACTACAAGAAGATAAACTCTTAAGTCCACAACATGCATCTTTAACTTATCTATTTCCAAGTTCCCTCTCCAGGACCTGCTCAAGACCACTTTGCACACCCCTTCCTCTGAGTAAGGGCACCACAAACAAAAAAACAAACACAAAAAAAAAAAACCCACACAACCCAACCCTTTGCTTAGCTTACAGGGACAAATTCCCTGCTGCCATGGTTACCACTCCAACTTCTCCTGTCGAACTAGAAATAAAAAAAATAAAAAAAAACTTCCCTGAGAACAGACGGCTATATGTTAGCTCTCCCTCCCCTCACTCATCATTGTTAGCCACTAAATCAGCTACATCTGGCATATTAAATTTGGACTAAATGAAATGTCACTAATTAAAAAGATGTCGAACAAGCAATCCATGACATTATAGAAACAGCTTAGTATTCAGCCTATTATGAACTGAAAGGAATCAACCAGTTTTTACCAAAAGCTGAGAAACAAAGGCAACTAAATGGTCCTCTATACAACCCTACTCACAACAATGTCCTCCAGCTCTCCCCTATCATCTACATGTACTGAGGTTTCCAGGCATTAATTCCTGGAGCAGCAGTGGCTCAAAAGTGAAGTAGTTAGCTCATTATAGATTGTATTATATGGATTGAAGTCTGCAGCATTTATGCCAACTTTTAAAAAGAAGGTTACTTTGCTAAAGCTACAATGAGTAAGACATTCAGCAGGCATACACACAAGTTGCTTTAAAGGACCTGTGGCCACATAGCAGATGAACAGTAATAGCCTCTCCTCTCTTCTCTCATGCTCTCCCCAGTTCTCAGCAGCCTGATTTGAAGTATCACAAACTGCTCCATCCTTCCTCTCTTGCAGCTCCTCTCTTCAGCCCGTTCCTGAAGGTTAACATGTCAGCTCTCTGCATCTCCTGCTGCAGGTCACAGTGCAGAGATGTGAGCAGTGCTTTGTACCAACACCTATTCCAGAGCAGCTCCTCTTACCCTGACATCAATACACCCTCCCCACCCAGTCCTTCCCATCGTACTATACACGTCTTTCTCCTTTGCAGGTACATCGTTATCAGTATTCCACTGCCACTTATCAAACAGATTTCAGTGCAAAGCTGCACTGAATCATATAAACCTCTTTTCACAGCACTTAAATGTTTTCCATCATCTTTTTTGCCAACTGGTAATCTTTCATTCTATCCCTTGTGACTACTTGAATAAGCATTTGAGTGATGTTATTTTTAGTACCTCCAAGGCTGAGGATTTCCCATGAGAACAGATCATCTTCTAAGAGCTTTGGTCCAGGTTCTCATCATTTATAAATCAGACAACTGGCTCCTCTATTTTTACTGATATATGACATAGAACAGATATTTAGGTATACTTTGATTGCCATTGCTCAATTTCAGTACTGTTCATAATCAAATAAGATCCAAACATTCAACATAGAAATCCCTCCCCTAAAGTAAATTTTAACACAATTCTTACAAGATATTCAAGTGGATTATGTTGGTAATGGTGGCACATGCCAGGCAAGTAAAAACATTACTCTTAGAAACTCAGTAGTTATAAATGAGTTAACCAGGAGCTTTACCCGCCTAACTCCAAACTTCATTAATAAAGACATAACACAGAGATGATACGTTTCAAGATCAACACACATTTAACCATTTTTTGGTTTAGGGGTTTTTTTTTCCATTTTAAAAGTTTAAGAACAATCAAAGGCTCACATAGGGTTGAGGGATGGAACGGATCTCTGGAGATCATCTGATCCACCCTGTAACTCAAGCAGGGTCACCTAGAGCCCTTTTTCCGGGACAGCGTCCAGGCGCCTTGGAGTATGTCCAAGGACAGAGATTCACAACCTCTCTGGGCTGTGACTGAGAGCAGTCACCCTCACAGTCAAAAGTATTGCCTCATACTCCGAGGGAACATCCTGTGTTGCCATTTGTGCCCTGACCGTACCACTGGGCACCACTGGGAAGAGCCTGGGTCTGTCCTCTTTGCACCCTCCTTCAGGGTAATTATACACATTCAGAAGATGTTCCCGAGCTTTCTCTTCTCTGGGCTGAACAGTCCCAGCTCTGTCTGCCTTTCCTCACAGCACAGATGCTCCAGTCTGTTAATCACCTCTCTAGGCCTTTGTTGGATGTTCTCCAGTATGTCCATGTCTCAATTGTGCTGGGGAGCCCAGAACTGGACCCAGTACTCCACATGTGGCCTCACCAGTGCTGAATAAACCTCCCTTAACCCACTGGTGATGCTTTGCCTGCAGCAGCCCAGGATATTATCAGCCTTCTTTGCAGCAAGGGCATATTGCTGGTTCACATTCAACTTGGAGTCCACCAGGACCCCCAGGTCCTTCTCTGCTAAGCTGCTTTCCAGCTGGGTGACTCCCAGCATGAAGTGGTGCCTGAGGTTGTTCCTCCAAAGGTGCAGGACTTTACATTTGCCCTTGTAAAATTCATTCGTTTTCTGCAGCCCATTTCTCTAGCCTCTAATCTCTTATACAGATAGTGAAAAGTTACGTAACATTAACTAAAAGCATAAAAAAGATCTAGTCTGATCATAGCTCAGGAAACCTAAATGGGTCTTTTCATAGGATTCCTCATCACCATTTTTCCAAGCCAAGCCAAAGCGGTTCAAAAATCCCTTTAAGTTAGTGTTAGTTTATCAAAGGCTGATGAACTTAACAGTGTAGGTGTAAATCACACAGAATCACACACAGAATCAATCACCAGGTTGGAAGAGACCTTCAAGATCACCGAGTCCAACCCATGCCCTAACACCTCCTCAACTAAACCATGGCACTGAGTGAAGCAGTGTGCTGAAATCAATGTCACGATAAAAAAATGCTTCCTCATATAGAACTAGATAACATAATGCTAGAGATCTGATGCCAAAGCCTGCATGAAAGAAAATGCTACTTCTTCATTCAGCATCTGCTTCAGATTATTTTACATGGGAGTCACTGCTGCTCTGAAGCTGTCAAGGCACAGTCAGCTTCCAATTAAGCTATCTTATTTGTGAAGTTGATTGGAAGCAAAGCTTTCTCCTCCCTATAGGCATCCCCCTAAAAGCAGGTAATCTGAGATAATTTCCTAACATATGTATTCTGTGCTGTCCACCCAATTAAATATCTTACACAAATGCAGTCAAAGAGCCTTCTCTCTAATTGAAAAGTTTATGCAACCATTTTCATGAGGATCCTATTAAACATTTAAAATAATTACCTGTATTAAAAAGACAATTATATTCAAATAGCTCTCATGCCTATTTTCTTTGTTTAGTGTAGGCAAATGGGTATGAAAAAAAATCCCCAGAGGAAAAGACCAAACATTGGACGAATCTTTTAAGAGAAGAAACACTCCCTAAAAACCAATTCTGCATGATATTAAGTGGGAAATCTTTTAACAGTGGCCTTTCTACTGTAGCTGATTATAGAGAAACCAATCATCTGCAAGACTCAGAAAGGCAATGGACAAGGGAGCTGACTCTGTATTTTTATGTGCTACAGATAAAAGTCATTACCTACAAGCATGCTTCCTTCTGCCCCTTTCTCCCCTCCCTAAATTATTGTCAAGAGGTTAAAGAAATCCACCATGCAGAGATACCAGTAACTTTATCTCTGTCCTGGCACGAATGATAATTTTTTTTTTCTCAAAGGATTTTGATGGCTCTGTATTTATATCATGGATCTTCTTTAGGATTATGCTGAGAAAAATCTGGGTCACTGAAACCTTCTTGAACTGAACCACAGAGAAAATGAAAGAGAATATAAAGGCATTGGTGTCAGGTTTATTAAAGGAAAATGCCTTTTTCCAAGCTCATTTTTTCCCCCAGATTGACTGGCAGAAGGTAGACCAACCTTTGGTCATCTTTCTTATTCTGAAGTTTCTGTTTCCATAAGTGCATAACTCCATTCCCTTTCAAAATAAAACATTTTTTTAAATGTTGTGCACTTGGCTCACAGACCCAGCTACTTAAGTACAAGTTTAAGAAAGCTAGGCTTAAAGGGCAAAAGTACAATTTAGATCAACATGTAACAGAAGACATGTAAACATCTCAAGATCTTAGGGTCATGGGCAATGTAATAATTTAATAGGCCCTTCTAGACAAAACTTGAATCAAATATATTTAAATGTAAACAGTGTTTTTCCATTCCCTTCCTGCCCCAAACAGTAGCTTGGGTTTGACATGAATCTGAACACCTTAGTCTCTATGCTTATTGCAGTCTTGTATTTATGCAAACTAGCAACACACATTTAAAGATCTTCTATACATTCCAAATTTCAAATTTCAATATCTAATTCTTCCGTTCAATTGCCATGTAGAATTTCATAGGCTAAATACATGGTTGTACATAAGAAAACAAAATTATTTTGAAGTGTCCTTTAAAAACACATTGTATTAATAACTGGCAATAATGACTAATATTAGCTATTAATTATCACTTCATTTTTAACTGTGTCAAACCAAATCTGCTGACTTCAGCAAATCTCACTAGTTACCACTCTCCATTCATACATTCACTCTCCATTTTACAATTCTACACGTAAGAAAAACTTTACTGCCTTTTCAAGATTCAGAAGGTTGGTGGCTTTGAATGGTGGCTGATGTTTTCTTACTGGAGGAAAATCTATCTTGCCTTTTGTACAGCATGGAAGAGTGTCACAACACTTGCTTCGTCCACAACTCCTCCACCTTCCTGCACAAGATTACAGATGGTAAAAGTAAAACATTTTGGCTACCTACAGAGTATTAACAAAAAATCTTCGGTACTGAAACTATTTTTGTGTACACTCTTCAACATAACAGATACTGACCAGACCCAAAGTGTAACTTGTAAGAAATAAGTGGTTTTGTGAATGTTTCCCGAGTTCTGCAGGTTCTTACTTTGGTGAACCCAGCTGTACACAAAACAACCCAAGTTTGCTTGGCTCGCATTAAGTGAGGCTTTGCCAACCTGTGCACCCAATGAATTTCACTTTTGAAAGTGAAACAAAATAGCTGGTGCATGAACTTCCTTCAGCTATGCCATGAAAACTCTCTTTAAAGAATAAGTGAAAAGGTACATCCACTTTGAGCGTGATACAACACACTTCCCTTCCTCAGACAGTGCCTCATTAAGCCAAATGTCTTCATCCTCTCTGCAGAGACCATTGTTTTCCATATGTACAGACTGGATTAGACAAATTACCAGGTAGCCTCATTCTGGGGTTCAACATGGAAAGCACCTTGATATGACAAATTCCAGCTTTTTTAGTTAGCTGAAATATCAGAAAGAGAGCTTAATGACTTTGATTGTCCATTACAAAGATTATCAATTGGGAAAATTAATCGTCCTTCCTTATTCAAAAACCAACTTGAATTAGTTGCATCTGTTTTTCTACACAAAACAAGAGCTAAGGGTAGCTTTACCTAGTACAAAATCAGAAAGAAAACCAGAGCTAAGTTACTGTCTGAAATGGCAGTCCAGTTCCACAACCCTCTACCTTAGAAACTCCTGCTATTGCTCTCCCCTGTGGTCTTACTGGCTCTTGAAGAAGAGATATTCCCCAGCCCAGATTTCCATTTGTTATGAAAAAAAAATTTTCTCAAAAACTTCTGCGTATCAAGTACCAATGGCTAAAACTATCTGTCCATGACAGTCTGTATTCCCTCCCTAAATCTTATCTATACTCCTCTATTGAAAAGGCTACCTTAAATGTCTGAGCACTGAGAACTGAGGAAGACATTGGCCATTCAGGCACACGGTCAACAAAAATTTCCCACTTCGGAACAAGGCCTGATTTGGTGCTAATAAAACAGCTCGGTAACTTAGGGGAAGGAAGGGATCTTCCTGATCACAGATCACTACCTGGTTTGTATTCCACACAAACTACAGAGAGGTGGCAGTCATTTCAGCTGTCACTAGCCACCTCAGTCAAAGCACATCTCATCTTCACTAATCACTCAGGTTCCCACTGCGGTCAGCAGAAAGAGGAAAAGGCACTTTGTGCAATTTATCATCTTTTATAGCTTTGCTACCCTAGGACAGCATGAAAGCACTTTGAAAGGTACTTCCCTATCTCACCGTTAACTGGAGACAAGCAACACAAATGTGAGGTGAGGAGGAACAGAGCACACGTGAAGGTCCCTTGGTCAGACCATAAGGCTCATCAAGCAAAATACGGAATGCAACAACTTCCCAAAATAGCACTTGCTGTTAAGTTGTTTTTGACAGGAACCAAGCAGCTACCTGAAGAGGTCTGTGAACAGAAGGAAAGTAAAAGGCTGGGACTACCATGTCTGCATCTGACAGCAGGGATCTGACAGCAAGGATCTGACAACCTAAGGGTGATTAAACCCAACTCTCTGGCAGAGCTTTATGACACTTCTGTACTGAGTTTGAGCCAACTGCTGATTTGACCACTCGCGATATGAAGTCGAACACAAAAATGTGAAGATTACCTTCACCAAGAAATCCCAGTATCATCCTTTGAATTTAAAGTTTTTTATCTCCACTTCTTCCACGCTGAGATTCAAAAAAAGGGCTCCTTGTAGGTGGGCAAAACAACTCTGCTGGATATGTTCATTGGTCTACATGCCACTTTCCAGCAGCACAAAATATGCCGCTGCCCAGCAAATAATATGAAATATTATAATACGAAATAATATGAAAAGCATGGCCATTCCTACTACTTGTTTGTTGTAGTAAAGACCTCCAAGTTTGTCTTGCAGTAATGAATACCCCTTATAATTCAATATGGAATCCATAATCAATACAGGTATTTAATTCCAGATACTGGTAGTTCAGCTACAGCATACAAACCTAATTTGTAACCGTGTTAGGCAAAATCAAATACGTCCTTAAAAAATACTTTATTATGACTGTAGCGAAAAAGCAGAATTGCCCAGCACAAAGAAATACCCTTCAACAACCATTCAAAAGACCTGTTAAGTGACTGTAAGAAAACTGGCCTTGCAAAAGTTTTGCACCAACACAACTGGGTTTGCACAAAAAATCATGGAAGAAGTCCTTCCATATCAGGGTCAGAGTTGTGCACTGACTGCAAGTCTAAGCCAAGCAGTCTGAGCTACTATCCAATCAGACTTTAAATAGCTTATCTTCAAATATTTCTACTGTATTTCTTGAACTCAGTGAGACCTTATTGGTTTGAAATTTTATATAAATATTGTGACATAATTTAGGAGGGAAAAAGTTAACTTTCTATTTCCCTACATTTACGTATTTTAAAATAAAAAAGTGAAGATAATTAACTAATTTCCCTACAATCCATCAGTCCTCATACCTAGATACTGCCACTAAGTTGCACCTAATATGTTCAGAAGAGACACAGCTGTAGTAGAGATGAACTCAATTATGCTGAAAAGCAGAGACTGCTGCAAACTCAAAGAATGCAGTCATTATGAATCATGTCTGACACTGTACATGTTTTTTATATTACTTTTGCTGGAATTTTATTAGGGTCTCCCCTTTCTTAATGGCTAGTATTTGAATGGAGGGCTATTAGTACTTCCAGGCCTCTGGCATAGGAATGAAACAAGTCCTTTGCATGCACATCATCCTTGAGCATTTTGATAGACAAGTTAAACAACACAGCTTTTACAGCTGCATGTTGGAGACAGCTTGGGAAACAAGCAAGGCGGAGATATTGATGTGAGCATATTTACAGTGCTGTAAAATTTATTTCCCCATCTTCAGAGCTACTAGATTACTTATTTATTTGAGGGATAAAGGTAACATACAGAAAGCTTCCTATAAAGTTCATTCAGCTCTTTCATTTTAATGATTATATGCCATCTTAGCAGTCTTTCACCTCAAAGCCATTTGGACATCGATAGATGAACTGCTGGAGACACCCAAAGCCAGCACCTGCTGCACAGGCAATTTCTCTTCTCACTGAAAGACTCCATCATGCTCTGTCTCACTTCTTGCAGGATTTCCTGCAAATAGCTGAAATCCTAAAAGGTTTCTCTGTGACCTCTGAAGATTGCCCAAGTTCTATTTCATGGACAAAGAGGGCAAGACACAACGAAACCTTAGAGACGCAGCAGCTAGCAAAACCTTGGGCAGAGCACAAAGTTAATTTCTTGTTAGCCAGATTGGCCTGAAGTTCCTCTGTATTACTTGAACTGTTGCAATTAAGTACTGCTCTAAGCTATGCTTAATTAGGCTGCAAGCAAATGCTCATTTGTAGCTTGCATGCAGTGTAATGCAGAACTGAATGTTCACTGGGAGCAAAGGGAAATTACACTGAAGGTACATTGGAACAAATATAGCTGGCAGCCTCCTGATTTTCTTATTAATATCCTAGAAAATACTAAAAAATGTGTTACATTGTAGAAATGGTTAGAAATAGACAATCTTTATCCCTGGGACTGAATGTGGTGCTCTCGTGGCCCCCCAGCTGACAAGCACTTCACTTCCCTTCGAATGACAGCCTCTCTCTGCAGAAAATGAAAGACCCAGGATTTAGATTACCTGTTCCAAGCGTGCAGGCAAAAAAAACCCCCAACAACCCAATGCCAAAAAAACAACCAAAGCCCCTGACACACTAGGATGCAAATCATGGTGGGTAAGTATGCTCAAAGAAAAACAAAAAGCAAAAACCAAAACTTTCACCTAAAGCACTGACTGGATCCATATTCAGAAGTAAAACCCAGTCTCAGCACCGCTCATGAAGACAACAAAAGAGGTTCTCAGATATACTAAGGACCTTTTAAATGTTAGAAATGGAATGACATTAGCTTCAAGTGTAGCAATTTTTCAGCAAAACATTATTTGAGTCTGCCTTTTAGAGGATGCTCATTTGACAAGGCTGTAACACATGAGCCAAGGCTCAGCCTACCTTGGATGAGCTTTACAAAGCTTTAACAAGCTAGTTTGCTAAGAAAAAAGTTCAAAGGTTAGCCATGGGAAAAAATACATAGAACAAACCAGCATATAACACAGAAAAACACATGGAGAATATCAAATACGAAGTTTTACCTGCACGACTAGATGTTGTTATTCCTGTAACTTTAGCTTTCTTTTCTTTGCTTCATGAAGAGGAGGGTGATCCTTATATATTTAATGTCTATTTCTTTTCAAGCTGTCCCATAAATCCATTATAAGGTGTGTGACAGTACTGCAAGCAATTTTCTGATTTTCTCCTATACACAACCATATATATGTGTGTGTATGTGTATGTGTATATATATATATGTGCTTCAAACGTTTAACATAACACTAATCTGGAGTTTGTGACAAGTTAGTAAGAAGCACTCATAAACTGAAAAACAACAGGTATTTTTCAATGCTGAAACTGTGTACCTGATACCTGATGCTCATCAAAGATCCCATCTATGGCTTGTTCAACCGAACTGAGCACTCGGTGAATGGGAATTGCTGAAAACATCCGTAAAGCTACTTACAAGCTCTAGAAACACTGTGGTGGTCTTGCTTTCAGTGGATTTTAGTAAGCAACAGGGAAAATGTAAGCAACAGGGAAAGTAAGTGTAACCAGCAACAATGTGACAAGCAAGTTACTTCAGAGTAATTAGCTGCTCTTAAAGTTTGCAGGCAAGGACATGCTCACAAATGACTCACAGAAGCCTGTAAAATTAAATCCAGGTGTTTTACTATGCGGACACTGTTATTCAGCTTAGAATACTCTTTTCATTAATGTTTTGCACCTCTTTTTTTCTCAGCAGTTTTTTTAAAGCAATGTTTGTTCCTTATGAACGTTTTTTTTCCTATTCTTATTCTGGCAAGGATGGTAGGGAAATCACATTTTTAAAGGTGAACATAAAAGGCGAGAGGAGGAACGTGAGCACGGTCAGCCCATGCTGAGGCAGCCAACCTTCCCCAGTGACTGTCGGGCACAGACAGCTGTCACAGCACTCAGAAGGAGCTGCTTCCTCTGCAGCTCCTGAGCGCAACTCAGCGAGCCCAATGCCTCCTGCAGCAGCGCAGGACATTTGGCAGGTGTGAAGCACGGAGCAGGAGATAATGTTCCTATGGAATGTCTGGATGGACAGTGCACACTGTAAACTTTGAGTGCGTGCAGGGTGAAGCAGTGTCCTCACAGTCCATCTCTAAATAACCCCAAGAAACAGAGCAGTTCCTCACTCTGGCCAGACAAGAGATCTAGGCAGATGAAAGGGTTGGCTGAAAAGATCTGGGTGCTATAAAGTGGCACCTGTTTGGTAAGACACAGAAGGAGCTTTTAAAGGTCTCTCCCACTTTCATCCCCTTCTCCCATAAAAACTTAGAGAACAAGTTTTCTTGACTGTTAATGAAATATCACTGGAAGCAAGTCTGCTGCGACAAAGTTGTTTTATTCACATTCCCCAGAAACATCCCATGCTCAACATGGGATCTTGGATCCAAACTTCCAGCTGATAGTCAATCCATTTTGTTTCTGAGTGCTATTCATTTCTCCCTCAGCAACACCAGAAAAACCCAAACACTCCAGGCATGAAGCACAACAATAGTGTTTCCAATTCTGTTGCTTCCTGAAATGCAGCAGGCGAAACCAGCTCCAGTAACCCTGGCAGCAGCAGGGTCTACCACTGGAGAGAACAAGCAATCCTAATGCCACTGGAGAAACAGGAGATGTAGCTTCTATGAACTACTGATGGCGTGTCCTTTAGCAAGTCCAGATTAACCTCACTTTTATGTAAATTTTGTAAATGATGTTCAGATTATAGCCAGGCTCAAGCAAAGATTGAAGGTACTTACATTAATTAAACAAAATCACTTTTTAGTACAGTAATTCTGCACTTCTATTAGGAGGAAGAATAATATAATAAGAATTTGATAGCAATAGGAGACTATAAATCAAGAGCATAGAGAAGTGAAACTCGTCCCACAATGATTTAATTACCTCAGCGGTATTCTTCTAATACAGAAATGCTATTAAATTCTAACTAACATTTCCCCCTGTTTAGGAAATGGAATAAAACTGTATCTGCAAGCTCTGGCACAATGCAAGAACATTCCACTACCAAAACAGTGAACTAACTCCAAGTTCCTTCTTCCCCATGCATCCACACACAAACGCCACCTAAGTGAATTTGGACATTTCAAACAGATTTGCACGTTAATCATGGGTACAGGTCACTGTCCAGGAAATTAAAAGAAGTCCAAAGAAGCCTTTTACCTGCTGTGAATGACCAGCACCACTCCTCATACTCAAGCAATGACTGTGCTGATGGGTTGGAAAGGAACAAACTAAACACTGGCTTTGCCTTCCATCCCCAGAAGTAGGTGCCAGAAAGCAAGCAAAAACTTGGGTGTCTTCCCAGTCCTGCACTCCATACATCCACAGCATCCACTAGGGATCACAGGCAGCTCAGCCACAGGTGCCAGCACAGCTCTGCAAGAGCTGCCACAGCTCACCTCAGGAAGGACCTCGTGGTCAGCTCACCTACCAGCTGCTGGCAACAACCTGGTGCCACAAGGTCACATAGGATACACAGCAGAGGCTCTAAATTATGAGTTGGTGCTTTCTTTCACCTGTCCCACTGGGTAGCAGAGGTCCAAAAAGGCTTCTGTCCAAAATGTCTAAAGTTGACCTGAACTCACACCTCGAGTCCAGACAGGACAGAAGTCACACAGATTCAGTGTGGCTATTCCTATTTTGTTGAATGACTCCTTAAAGGCTATCAGCCTAAAGTTATGACATCTCTGATTCGTCTCAACTATTCATTTATGGTATAATTACAGTTACTCAATATAGTTCTGGGGCTTTTTTAATTGCCTACTGCACTTATGTTTACACCCAAACCCATTCCTGCCTTCCTCACTAGGCACAGAGAGAATTAGAATTCCTCTCATGTTATGCTTTCCCATTTTTCACTGCATTCTCAGCCTGATCGCTCCTCAGTTCTGTCAGTTCCTGATCAAAGCACAGAACAGCAAAGTTACGTTCTTACTCTGCCGTTAATAATATATAGCAAGAGTAATGTGCAACAAAATGTGCAAGGGCACACGTAACTAAGATGCACACACCAAAATGTAGAATGAATACACTAATGCAGTTACTGCAGCAAATACTACAGACTGCTCAGTATTATTACTGTGCAACAGCTTTTATTTAAAACAACTGCAAACATTTCTCTGTGGCTGGAGACCCGCTGGGGGTACCAGCACACGCGGAGCAAGGCAGGCTTGGGTCAGGTGGGTTCCATCCTGCCGTGTGAGCCAGACCACCACCAGCTGGACAGTGCATTGCCCAGCTGGTCCTGACCACGCAGCCCTCCTCCCAGCACGCTCCTGCAGCAGGAGCATCACTTCCGGGTAGGGAGCCAAAACGCTCCCGGGAGCTGGGCCAGGTTTGTGTCATTAGAAACAAAAAAATCCCGACAAATAACACAGTCTTGGGTTTGAGCATGAGATGCCCTTCATATTTCCAGTAATTCATGTTGGGACTGTAACTACTGTTCTGGCACTTCCCAAAAGCAAGAACAAAGAGATTCATTTCTTTCTACCACAAAGCTTCTTGCTGCAAGAGGCGTGAGGAAGGAGGAACAGCAGCTTTGCCTCTGTGCTGATCCCAGTCCTCAGCAGGCCACGTGCAGGGCTCCAGCTGGAGAGCCTGCAGACCCACAGGGCGACCAGCACTAACAGCACCGAGGGCTGCCGGTCTTCAGCTTAGTGCAGAGGACTCATTAGTCCTCAGATATTCATCCCTCTCTTCTTCAGCTATGAGCAAATGCGACTTTCAGAATGATGTGAACTCATCCCCCCACCCTGATTTCTTCAGGAGTAACACAACAACGCGTTTTCATGAGAGAGGAGATAAGATGAAAAGTAATGCAATATCTTTCCTACGCTGCCCATCAAATTTAGCTTGTTTAGTTCAGGAAAGTGTTATTTCTCCAAACGAGAGAGGGGCACCCAAAGGCCTGCTCTCATGCAGTTAGATCACAGCCCTGCAGCAGAGGCCTGCTCTTTCACTATTTTTTCCAAACACAATTGCAACTGCCTTCAAAAAAAGCATCTGAGTTAAATATGCCGCAGAGCAATTTATATATGACTTATTTACTTAGCCTAAGAGTCTTGCTTCAAAGATCTGAGAGAAACAACATGATGTGTCATGGCAGATACTCATGAAAACCCATGTTTTAAAGGTGGGCCAAAGGGAGTGCCTGGACTTGGACCTAAGGAAATGACCAGATTATATCCAGCTATAGATGTGGCCTGTTTAGAGAAAGTAATGCCCTGTTGACTCACTCAGATGTCAGTATTTATTTTCAAAATGTCTTGTTGCTAAAGACTGTTCCACTGAAGGATCAAGTACAGAATTTGCTGTCACACATGCAAAATCTAACTTCGTACATAATGCCTGCATTATACAGAAGTTTGTATTTTTACACAGTTTCTCTTTAGAAAATCAACATCCTCATCTTCAAAAGAGCCAATATAAAAGTTGTATGGGAAGAAAAATAAAAAAATGTGCATCATAACATGTAATTAGAACAATAAAAACTAAGAAGTCTGTTTACACAAGTTCCCTTGAAGGGTAACTAAATCTGGAAAAAAGAATGACATTAATTCATACCCATTTGTGAATTTAATTTGCTAGAAAAGAGTAAATAATTTGGGTACATCAAACTGCTTTTTGGAAGTTTGCCTGGGCTGTATAGAGGGGGGATGTGAGAAATTTGCCCTATTTTTACAGTTGAAAGCTTCATTGACTCACACAAGATACTTAAGCCTAATATCCTGTGGCATTGCAGTGACCTACATGTAATTATTGCATGCTTTTTCCAAAATATTTGTACACAACCAGAAATTATAACCTAAGTTACCAACTAGTTCTTAGTTTATACCAGCAACACAAAGATGGACTTCAATTGGCACTAAGGTAGCTGTCTGATGTTTTTAGCAGTCTTTTGGACAAATGTTTGGTCTTGGTTTGGTGTAATTTTCTGGTTTCCATTTTTCTTAGACAAACATATTTATCCTGTTAAGTAAACAATGTTTTAAAAACTTTCAGCTGTCCCTTCTGGCCTGCCACCACTGTCCCCCCTCAGACATGGGGTGATCTTGTGTCTGTAGGTAGGTGTGAGTGAGCCCTACATGCAAAAATGTAGGGAAAAGGGAGACAAGTATCAAGTGGTCTTGCAATGCCACTAGGTGTCACCCAGACCATGTCCTTCCTGCTCCTGACTCTTCTTGCCCTTCCTAAGCATGGAAAGTAGGAACACACAGAGGTCTGCTGAAATTTTGGGCTCTGTGGTGAGGGGCAGATGGGTGATACTTAGAGGACAATCAGGCACATGATGAAGAGGGGAATGTTTGGGATGCACTGATCAGAGAGCTCCTCTCCTGTCAGCCTCCTGTACGAGCTCACAGACAATGCTGCTCTCAGCTCAAGGACCTAAGAGCTCTTTCTCAGCTTCCCCTTGAAGGGCCACGGTTTCTTCAAGCACAAGACATCTGCACTGTCTCACTGACCACACCAACAGCTCAAGTAGCTACTGACTCAACAGCACAACTAGTTGGTACTTTTCATCCAGGTGCTCACCAGCTGGCTGGCTGCATTACTAAAACTTCAGCCGTGCCAATTTTTGCAGACCTACGTGCTGTTCACGATCAACAGGTCGACATCTAACATTTTTCACTGTAAAACTAAGCTCAAAGTGGGCCATTTCCACCTGCAGACCTGTGATAAAGGATCATAGTGCTGAACTCCAAAGAGGCATGCATCTCTTTAATTACAAATAATTTTGGAATGTCTATCGCCAGGTTTGTTTGGTCACACAACTGTGTTAGCACAGACGCTGCCACTGTGGAGGTTGCTCAGTGCAGGATAGCCTTTGAAATGTAACCTAAAGCTTCACAGTTATTTCTCTTCTGAGTCTTTTACTACTAAATTATGTGCCAGTTTCTCAAACCACGTGTGCTCAGAAAAAAATTATCCACAAGATTAAATTCATCTTCTAAAGCAAAGAAGATTATTCAAAGTTAAAAAAAAAAAAAAACCACAAAAACATAACGAACAAATCTGAAATTATTTCAATAGGCCTAACACTCCAGTTTTACCTCCCAGATTGCTTCTCCCATTAAATGACTATCCCATTTGCCTACATACATTTTTAGTTTTGTGCTAGTATTGAAGACCTGTTATTTCCCACTGTTCTCTGTCTTCTGGGGATCAGCTGCAGTACACTGCTGCAGCCATCAGCTTTAAAAGCAGTATTCAGTGCCTGACTGGCAGCAGAGTTAGAGGTGGCATACTGCTTCCTGCTGTGGTGAAATTAGTACCATTACCCAACAGATCTCATAAAAATATTTTTTTAAATGCAATTATTGCACTTTTTTGAGTAAAATAAAGAAAATGCTTCATCACCATGAGAAGACAGAAAAAAGAACCTACCACAGAAAAGTAAGAAAGGTTTATTACAGTTATTTTTCACTGGTTTACTGTTTTTACCTTTCTTTGCTGAGCCAAGAGTATGAAACAAATGCAGAGCAGTGCATAAAGCAATGCTGTGAACTGCTTGTTAAAAAAAGCAGTGGCAACCACATGAAAAAAATAAGGAAGGGACTCAGAAGCAACAAGAAATTCGTATCTCAGGCTCCAGGTACAGAATGAAATTTTGCATATGAGAAAAGACAATATCAGTTTCTTCAGCCACCAATATAATTCAAGCTTTATGACCAGAAAGCTCCTTTACTCACTCTTTCATTTACACAAGCATCCTTTTCCTACAGGAAACAATATACTGGGAAAAAGTAAAACTTTTAGTAAAACTTGAATACAGCTGGCATTTCTTTATGTCCAAGGCTTGGCAATATGACATGAGACTCTTCTATGTTTAACAAGACTGGATCTTTAAATTCCTCTTGCATAACCACTGCTAGGTTTTATCATTGCAGAGTTGTATTTTACAGTTATTAAAAACATAACACTGAGGCGTTCCAGAAGGAACAATACTGACATTTCCTTTCTTACAAAGTCATCAGACACTCCAGCTTCCCAGTGACCCTTCCACTGTTTCAGATGGTCAGCAAACAAAATGCTCACTTCTTTCTGAAACCTCCAAAGGCTACATTAACCTGAGACCCTCTCAAAGCACCACAAATACGAGCTGACCAAAGGCAACACTTCCTCCACACCCTGCGTGTGCTGTGATGAGCTGTGTGATCAGAGCTGCAGCACTGCTGGCTGGAACTGCTATTTGCTTATTTACCTGTAAATGCTCGAGAAGCACCAAAGGAATTCACTAACACCTCAGACATCCCATGTAATCAGACTGGCTCATTCCCATATCCAGTTTTAATCTTTGTTTATAATTTGCAAGCAGAGAACCTGAAATTAGGCATCTTGATGTTTTACCTTGGCTAGCATTTAAAATTGTATGCATATTTTTATTAAAGCACACTATTTTCATTAACTGCCAGGTATTAAAACTTGCTATTGCACTCCTTTAACTAAGCTCATCACTGGTTTTATTAATCAGCAGTTTGTATTGTATCGACAGACACTTATCTCAGCCAGAGCATGTCCTAAAATAATTTACTCAAATTCCCAGACTGT
The DNA here is from genome assembly GCA_013397975.1 of Machaerirhynchus nigripectus. Lineage (NCBI taxonomy): Eukaryota > Metazoa > Chordata > Aves > Passeriformes > Dicruridae > Machaerirhynchus > Machaerirhynchus nigripectus. Next base: position 677,404 of record VZRQ01004873.1, on the reverse strand, counting down.
ACATTTTTTTAATGGGCTGAAGTTGGAAAGATGGATAACATTTCTTAAATTACTAAATTTTTTTTACTCATGATGTTTAGCAGACTCCAGTGAAGGGAACTAAAACTGGGTTAAACACAAATTCTGAGGAGGCTGAACAGAGAGATTATTTTGTTATCCAACAACACTCCGTGTTTAAAACGGAGGTAGTTTTCTTCCTTCATGAAGAAACCTACTTACTCTCTTTTATTTTTGCCCATTAATACTTTAAAACTAGGTTTTTTTCCGTTATGTTCCTCTAACCCTTCACTAAAGAAGGGAAAATACTTTGTTAGAGAGGAAAAGAACACTTTCCTATCCTTCCCTCACCCCGAGCCAGTGTTTCTCAACTGCCTCCAGTGAGCTGATATGCTGAAATGAACAGTGTATTTGCATCTACAAAAGAAACCACTACTGCCCAACATGCTTTATCCCCTCAGCCTGTACACTAAAAGGTTTTACCACTATAATAGATTGTCTTTGATTGAAAAACTCAGCAGCAAGTGTATCTATACAATATAAACAATTTCATTTTAGGCTTTTAAAACATTTGTCAAAATTTTTCATTTTAAAGTAAGGTAGAGTAATTTCTTTAAAAATTATAAGGTAAAATTTGGGAAAAGATCTTCTATTCTGCCTTTTTAGCCATCTTCTTAAATACATTAAGAGACTGGTTATTTTTATATTTATCTGCTGTTAAACCCCTAGTTTCAAAATTCCATCAAAAATTGACTCACAGATCATTTAGGGTTCCTTAAGGTTTTACACAGCTAAATTTAAGATGGCTTGGTTAATTTTAGTAAAACATAGAGCTAAAAGGCAAAGACACCCTGACCTGGGGAATATTTGAAGAGGTAAACACAGGTCCATCACAGAAACTAAAGTTTATTTCAGAAAGACAGCTATGCTGCTGTCCTGCTGGCAAGTGCCAGGAGGGGAAATTGCCCCTGGTTTTATCTCCCCAGAGTCACATCAACACTGCCTTGGCAAAAGAGCCTCTCTGCTTAGCCAGTGCCTTGGTCTCTGACAGGGCCCTGTGCTAAATTCCCAACAGGATGGCTCAATTTTTTCCCAGTGCATTATTTGGTTCCCTGCCTGTCTTGCCCGTGTAAGAAATACAGTAAAACCAGTGGAGATGCACTGTGTCTTTCAGGAAAGCAGGCAGCTGTTTATGGCGCTGTAACGCAACACAGAACATGCGAGGGCACACATTTGGATCCGCTGCTTGCAGCTGAACTGCCCACCCAAGCCCTTTATCTCTCAGAGAGGATGTAGGAGCTAATTACAAACTAACTGAGCAGTGGCACAGAACTTCTCAATATTTTTGGGTACTCAAGAACAGAATTGTTGTAAGCCAACAGTCAGTTAGAGTAACCTTTTTTTTCATTCCCATTCAAGTCAGCATAGTTTACAAAATAAAGGTTTTTGAGCCCAGCTTTAGTCTTCAAGTGTGCTTGAGGAATGATACAAAACAAGATGATTGTTTCTTATAGAGTGGAGTAGGACAGAGAAGAAAAACTGCTGTGTCGCTGAGGTTACTGCTCTGCACCACATGAGAACCAGTCTGTGCTATCTTAACTGCCAAGAACACAATGACTCCACCAGCTTTCCGTGGGACAACCCTCCCCTTAAATCCCGTTACAAAGAGCTGTGCCTAGTTACAAGAACACCTTTGCTTTTTGAGCAGGTTCATGAAAAACAGCAAATAAAGCACCACCATGTCTTTAAAGAACTCAGCTGTTCAGCGTTTTTGTGGCACCTAGAATATGCAGTATAAAAGGCACAGATCCTCATCCAACTCTAAGCTAATTAACTTGACTTCTGAATTAGTAAGTCTTTATGTTGAATAACAAAATCTGAAGGATATTAAGCATTACTGCTTCATTCACAACATGCATTTATCTGAAAGAAGCTTACTTCATTTTTACCCCTCTTCCTTACAAACCTTTTAAAAAAAAGTCTGAAGCCTATTTGAAGATACTCTCTCGGCCAGTGCTGCCCTACTCACAGACAAAGTCTACAAGTGTTTTTACTTATCTGGAAACTTTCTGTCTGCCTTCAAGATGAAGTAGTCCACTGCTGGTTTGCACGCGAATGGATGACCCAAAGCTTCATCCCATACTCACATGCTTACTAGCAGGTTGACTCTGAGGTAAAGATCCAGGGGCCAGCACTGGAGAGCTCGCAGGGCTACAAAGTTCTGGGAAGGGATTTGGGATGGCCGGCAAAGACGATGTTCTGAATTGCTGTTCTTCTTCTTGAAGACGCCTATAAACACAGAAGCACTACGCATTAAGAGGAGCAAACTGGCATCACCAGGCCTGGACCTCCTGCCCCAGAGTTTCTGGTAATGACCCTAAAGACAAGGAATCAAACCCACTCTTTTTCTAGGCAACTACTATACAGTTACAGCAACTGCTAGCACAAAGTAGGTAATTGCACGTGAAAAATGACCAGTCAGGCATCTTTGCTTGTTTTGTTGTTCATAATTTGATTACTTGGGTGAGTAACTGAGGTAACTGTGCAAATAAAATAAACAGAAATATCTATCTGTACTCACTGTTGTAAGCAGTAGATTACAAGCTTAAGCTCTGTGTGCCAGAAAGTCAGTAAAGCTCTTCCAAACCAATGTGAAAGAGGAGAAAACAATGGCAGTCACTCAGAGCCAAATTCCAAGTGGATTTGAAAACAAATGTGTACCCCACCGTAAAGTTCTCTCAGCTGAGACTTAAACCAATATTGTCACCTCATTATAATACCGGATTCTATCTCCAAGCAACTCGGCATTTCCTGGAGAAATGAAAATGCAAAGACGTGGCTTCAGCAATAAGCTGGAATTACACCCTCCCACCTTACACCAGTTGTACAGCTCCTGTTCAGACAGGCTTGCATCTACCGAAATAAGCCTCATGAGTCTACGTACAACAGTTTCAAGTTCCAGTTTATAATACACCTGCGCTGCCCACACCAGCAAAAGAAAACTAAAACCTACCAGAAATGCTGTAAGACCTATTCATGACCACACAGATGGCTTTTGGTTTCCCTGCTGCCAGGGCATCACCACTGAAGATGCACTAGCTGACTGCAGCAGGCTGCCCTTCAATGCCTAAGCAGAAGGCACCATCTAGTGGCAATGATAAAAGTTTCCAAATCAACTAACTCCTGGATTTGAAAGGCAAATCGTTAAAAACTCAGTTAGCTCTCATTTTTCTGCATGCCTTCAGCAAGCAGAGCCTCCTTAACAGAGCTGCCTGGGAGACAGCTGCTGGGTTTGCCCCTGGCAACATGTCCCACTCTGGGTACTCTCACTGTCTTTGCCTGTACCAGAACCTGGAGGATGACAAAATTTACCTGCTGTGAAATCTGCTCCACAGGTAACTCTGTCCTGCAATTTAGTTGCCTTGGCGTTCCATGAATGAGTCTTAGAGATCTGGGGGGTTGCAATAAATAGCAGGTTCCAACCACAACTATGAACTATGCCAACAGCCACTTGACCTGCTTCATATTTTTTTTGTGCTCCCCATGTGTGCAGGTCCCTAGAGCACAGGGTAAAAGGACAGTACAAGATTTCTTCAGACCAGTAGACATGTCATATCTGTGCACTAGTGCACTGTACTGCAAGTTTTTTTTTGACTGACCTCCACTGTAAGTGGAACCACAGATTCAATACGATTAGAAAGGTGTGGTTTCCTGGAGCTGGGAATTCTCTGTGCTCCACTGCACCTGCACTACTGCCAGTGCATCATTTACTTGGTAACTGATACACACATAAACCAGTGCTCCTAGGAGACCACAGTCAATCACTCTGTTCTGGTGGCAAACAAGATGGGTCCAGATAACTCTGAAAAGAAGTTTCACCATTATCTTCTTTGATGATAAACACAGGATGTTCTTGTGTGCATGGAAGTACAGATTTCAAAAAGGCAGAGTGTTCTCAAAATAAGAGTTGCTAAGTTTTTAAATACCAGAAATAATTTAGTGTTTTGACTGAGATATTTACAAAACATCAACAGCTATAGTACTCCAGAGAGTACATTTTCTAGTACAGCCCTATTCGAGGTGAACTATGAAATACCTGTAAGAACTGGTGGCATTATCAGCTGACTTAGTTGCACTGCATACTTCCCATTCACATAGAAACGCTGCTGCCTTAAGTATACCATTCTTATAGGTAATACATCAGTGTAAAGAACTAGAAGCCATCTCTTCCATATCTGGGATTTTTCTTTTATTATATTATCACTTTTCACTCCTTTCAGAGAAGATGCTGTTAACTAGCAGGAAAGAAATTAATTTACCTACTCATGCTGACAGGAGGGCCTTTCCTTCTACTGTCTAAAAAGATTTTAAGAACCTCTACATCACCTGTATACTCTTCCATCACCATCAAGAGTTTTCCACTTGAACCCTGAATTCCAGTCCTCAGCCTTACAACAGGGGGACAACTTCAACACTTCTTTTTTTGGTAATGACTTAGTGCACTCAAGTGAGTGAGTTGAGAGTGCTCTGGGAAGAACAGCTATAACTAAGATGTGCTCCTTTTTTTTTTTGTTGTTGGTCTTAAACCATTCAGGAAACCTCCACAAAGAGAGAAGCACTTTCTGTATATCAAAAGTAGCTGAGTGCACCCTCATCTACCTACATGATCTCTTATGTTTAATAAAACCTATAAGCTATCAGTAGACACCAGACTTGAGAGCACTGGTTTTAACAGTTTGGAAAAAAATCCAAATAGGGATACAGTTTCTGCCAATTGCTACCAATGATACACTTGTACAAATCAGCTACTGCAGATACATCAAACCTTTACTAAAAGAAGGGTGATAATACGTGGAAATATTATGTCCTTCACCTACTTAGTACATTTTTCTATGCAAAAGTCTAGTCAAACACTACTAAGGTTCCTTACCAAAGCGGATCTCCTCCTATTTTAAAACACAGCTCTTTTGAAGCCAGTTCATGGCAACTTACGGAAAGGGAGGCGAGTGCCGTGTTCCTACCTGACTGCCATGATGCGCACGGGCTGGGAGCGCTGCACCTTCTGCCTGGGGGACATGGGCTGCAGGGTGCCGGAGCCCGAGGCTGGCGGCTGGCTGCGGTTCAGCTGACCGTTCTGAAGGAGCGGAGTGGTTTCCGACTGCATGCTGCATGTAGAGTATAAACTTTCAAATGAGGAATTCATGTCATTTACCAAAGCTTCCAGGTCCACGTCGTCATCTGAAAGAGAAAATAAAGGCGGTTTAACACATCTGGAAGTCCCAGGCAAAGGAAATGTGGCAAGAGTAAAGACTAAGAGTCAGTAAAATTATGACATAATTATTTAACTTTGTTTTTACAGTGCAAATTATTATTACAGGAATAATTTATTTATTTTAGAGCAAAAAAATCACAACCAGCAAAAGCCAGATTTATTTTGTCTTCCTTGGGGAAAAAGCTACGGACACAGAATATACGTAGCAGTATTTACTATATAAATGTGTGTGTGCGTGTATTGAACCAGAATTTGGTGGGATTTTTAATAATGACAATGCTAATGTGAAGCACCACTTCACTTGCTGATAAACTGACATACATTTCCAAAGCATATCACTTACAAATACCTCAGTTTGGCTTGTCAATGTATCAAGTTCAGATTTTCCAACACTGTAATAAACACTTTGCAAGCCCAAATAATTTAGAAGGAAAAAACCTAAGGCAGTGCTGCAGTGCTGGAAGACATCATTATGCAAGTGATCATTATATCTTGCTAAGAATCCTACCATATTTTTGTGATATGGTATGTTGAAGGGCGGTCCAAGGACTTTCATATAAAAAGATCCATTTGTATCCTTGCTCTTGCAGTGTGATAGATGGACCTCTACCTCAGAGTACAAAGGAAATCAACCAGGGATGTGGTATGGCTGGCTAGAGGAACATCAGTCCCTAAAAAGGGCACCAACCTTTCTATGTACGCCACCTTACCTCACTGTAAATAAGTAACTTGTGCTCAATCATTCCACCTTAACGATCACAATTACTCTGCAAGACAAGAGAACTCTGCAAGCCCTTTGCACTAACCACTCTCTGAACTCCTCTTGCAGAGCACTGTAATTACTCCCTAGCCACAAGTTACATCACTCCCTATCAGGAGTTCAGCGGGCTGACGAACACACACATCGATATCTGCTTCTGGTTACAGCACAGCCACTGCCTGAACAGCTACTCCTGACCAAACAGAGCTTTGTGCAGCCAAAAAATGCGCCCTTATTTTCAAGCTGTATCAACTGGCCTGGCAAAATATACCATTGCTGCCTGCAAACTTTCTGTCTCACAAACCTCTTCATGACAGGGATGGAAAGCAGAGACAAGCGATGGAGCTGGCAAACACACAGTGCTGTGCAGCTTAAACACACTGTATTTTCCAATATCCATTCATTTGCCATGTTTTCTAGGTAAATGAACCATCAGAAGCAGTTATCCAGCTTGCAACCAACTGCACTATTTTCTTTTAGATACCATAAATGATTTTGTACAAATATCACATTTCTTGAGGATATAATCCAAAAGAGCATCATTCAATTTCTGTCCACCAACAACATACCTCGATAACCATAGTAAGATCTGAACGCAGCATTTACATGGCACTTGTATTGGGATGCTGATGACCTCAGTTCTCTGCATTGGGTGAACAAAAGATCTGCTCAGAATTAAACAGGTGCTGGTCATGCCCCTACACTTGAGTTCTATTTAGTGACCTGAATTACCATGTTTCTCACTGAAAGTCAGTAGGCTCTTTACTATAAAGTAACAGCCACTTAGCTTTCACTTAAAATGTGCTCAAGAGGATTTCAACGTTTGAACATGTGTCAAAAAAAAAAAAAAAGAAAGAAAAAAACCCCCACATCACCCCACAGAAAGGTTTGTTCCTTTCATTTCTTTATGGTAATTTCCCTTCGTTTTTTGTATTTAACAGCTACTACACTACTACTAAGACTCACCTTCACTAGGCTACACCATCTTCTCTGTATGTCAGCTAGTTCATGCATTTTCAACAATCTAAGCTTTGCTTTGCTTGGACAAAGTCTACAATAATTTTCCTACTATTTTTAGCGATCTTGAGACAGAGCTGCAATTTAAATTTCATTCCATCCTCCAGATTCTTATCCTATTTGGAGAGGACATATCGAAAACACTTCTTGAGCAATCACAAGGGAACCACAGGAGTAGGAGTATAAAGAGGGAGAGGCCGAATTACAAGGCTTTTAAATTTTATCATTCATCTAAAGTACCAGAAGACCGAGCTGTAGGGTGTCAGATGGCTGTCAAGTAAAAGCTTAGGGATTGGACTTAGGAGACATAAAAGACAGACCCTGACCACAGAGCCAGGGAGTCAATTACAGCAACTAACAGCAATTGTTTAGCATGGTGAAAAGCAGAAAGGGAAGAAAGTTGAGGCATATATTCAGTGGAAGTCCATATGGCTTGGTCCCTGAGGGTGCTAATTTATTAACAATTTAGACAAAGCTATTAGCGTGCAAGATCATTAACTTTTCAGGTGACTGTAATGTGGGAGGAATGAATAAGAGTCATCTCAAGCTATCCCTGAATAATCCAATAGTTGCAAAAGTGTCCTATGTACCCTAATATGCATAAAATGAGGGACTTCATGCAAAACACTAAGCAAAACAAGTACATAGTTTCAAGCATTGAATTACCATTAGCAGGCTTTTAAGTATATCAGTTACACACCTAAATTCAATTTCTAACAGGACAGGCACTGACAAGGTGCATACAGAGTTCTTCTAATAATATGTTGCACTGAAGTCCAGAATCTGGTTTCACTCCTCTGTCAGCTCCTTTTCTCTGCGGGTGCAGCACTGTTGATAATAGCCCTCAGTCATGCTATAAAACTTCTGCAGGAGCAAAAGATCCTTAACATCCTTAAGTTTTTTGAAGACAAAGCCTGCAATCTTGAATTTCATACAGTTTCATCTCTATACAATGGCATTTACTACTAAATACCATTATGTTTTGGAGATTTCAGCATGATGCAATAGGAAACCTCAGTGCTGTAGCCTACACCTCAGAAGTGCCAGCAGATGTCTCAGCCTGCCAAGTAATCCAGTATGTTACTGTGATGGCTCTCCACAGAGCTTAACTAAATAAAAATCAAATAAGCCCTCCACAGGATTTCTAACTGTTTCAACCACCTGCAGGTACACTGTTCAGAAGGGTATTTCCAATACAGTGCAACCCTTCAAAGTATCTTTCTCTACCAACCAGTGAGATCCAGCCTCCATCAAGACAATTCTAGGCAGAGAAAAGTAATGTTGACAAAACTGACTTTGAGAAGGCCAGCTGGTTAACAGCAAAATTTGCAAATCATTGGACTTGGAGTCAGCACAGCACCATGCTGGTCCTCTAAGTATGCTCACACAAATTTTGTGACTAACCTGAAAGAAACTAGCAGGCAGAGTTGCAGGTAGCTGAGAAGCCTCCAGCTCCCCAACTATCTTGCATACATGCACTTCCAGGGATACAAAAGGATATTTTCCTTAATCTGTATTGAATTCTGCCATAAGATCAAGGAGTATGAAAGTGGATATTCAAGGTCTATTCTTTCACTTCAACTGAACAGCACAGAGGCTATTTATCACTTCCACACACAAACATGCAAACAGCCCTTAGCTTTTGACTGACACTTTTAAAGGAGAACACTTGCAAAACCTAGCTCTGACATACTTCTGGTGGTGGACAGGGTACTGGCAGTTTTGTAGACTCTTCTGCGAGCAATGTTCTTTCCCAAACTAGAACCAAAGTGCACACACTGGCATCTGTCTGAACTTCACTTTGTTTCTTTGCCCACAACTTGTTAAACTTTGGCTTTGTTCAGAAACAAGCTCCACTGGATGTTGCAAGCAATATTTTTGGTAAAGTAAATAATGATTTCAATTACAAGAAAAGATTTAAAAGTTCAATTCAAGGAAAGAGGAAAACTTTGTTATGAAACTCTACCAAACTACTGAGCTAAGCTATCACGCTCCACTAAAACAAAGCACCTTGAATACATTTTTAATGTTTTTGAGCATAACATAGGAGAGATGATAACCCCTAAATTAGGCCTGAGCAAAGTTTAATCTGTGCTTAACCATGCCCCACTTGCCTTTCTGCTTCTAGCCCTTCTCCATCCCCTAGATCCTCATTCATTTACTTATTTTGGTAGTTGTTGGCCTTGACATGTTAAGCTCAGCTAACAAGACTAAGCAGGATCCCACTTATTCTGAAGCGACATAAAGCTGAAATGATCCCTGCTCATCTTCTGTGCCAGCCTCCTGAAGAAAGCAGGTATTTTCACAGCTGTCAAGTGGCTCATTGCATTGCAGAAATTCTATTTACTGAAAAAAAGATTAACAAGAAAGAAACCTCAGCTTTGGACTACACACCAGGATGCATTTCATGTCTCTGAAAGACAGTCCAGCAAATACCCTTCCCTTTTACATATGGTCCTCAGTTCATAGGAAACACTATGAAAAACATCACAGGACCTAAATTAGTTGTGGTTTAAGAGGCTTGCAAAAACCTTTTTTTTTAAAAAAAAAAGTAAATAATTCCCTTCTTACTTACTAATTTTTGAATTTAATCATCCAGCATTATCCCTCGTATCAGGTCCCAGAGATAACTGATGCAAGAGCTACTAGGAATTCAGTAGAAGATTTATAAAAAGACTGTAGCACTTTTCTGTCACCATGGAATTAAATCTGATACTAAAGGAAGCCTAACAGCACATATATAAACAAGTGTTTGATACAGTAAGGCAGCTGTTCATTGATCGCCTATTCCTATTTGACAACCTAACATCAGCAATCAGTTCCCCAAAATGAGTTTCAGAGCAGCACGTTCAAGAGCCATCTTGACAAAACAGAAAAGCTAAGATACAACTCATATAAGATTTCGCTGAAGTTAGCTGAGTAGAGGATGGCATCCAAGTGGTTAGCAGCCCCTCCAGCACACATGAATTATCCCTCACGGAGACAGATGCAAACAGTGAAAGAAAAGGAACACGCAGTTGCATATACCCTACCATCCTGCATTGATGATGCAGTGAAACACTACGTAAATCATAGGTGATTCAGGGGAAATACATTTATAGTAAAATGAACAGAGGAACTTAACCAGATTTGGAAAAGGAAAAAAAAAAAGACATAAAATACTTGTGGTATCTACCTCAACATCCTGTTTCAAATCCTCAGAAACCACGTATAAGTTATTCTGATTCATACTGGTGATGCAAGTCTGTTTTGCAAGGGTTTTGGCATTGTGGAAATCTCACGTTTTACGATCAAAAACGCAGGTAAGGATTACCACAGTGAGATGCGTATACAAGCTCCTTTTATAAGACAACCTCTCATATTAAGGGGATCCCTTGCACAAAAGCACTGGAGCATGTCCCTCCAGGACCATGTCCAAATGCCATTTTGGAAAGACTTTTCAGAAATCTCTATCACTAAAACTTTTTGAAAGTATACTATTACTGACCACACACAGTTGTAATGATGCAAAAAGAAGTCCATTCTAGGCAACACTCATACTCCTCTATTACCTTCCCCCTCTGAGCATGTAACTACCCTTGCTATGCTTACACAAATGTCTCATATCCCTCCATACTCGGGTTTCAGCTTCCACTAATGCCACAGGCACCAGTTGATCTGCAATTTGTCTACAACTGGCATCCACAGCCCCCTACGGATGCATGTATTTAGTACTTGGCAGCTTCTACACCTCTGAGAGACACAAGCAACAGAAGGTGGGTGATAATAAGCAGATCTCTTACAATTTTTAAAAACCCCACAGTGTCCTCTACAGTGATGCTAGAACTGAATGACACCCTCCGTTCCCAATACCAGCTCCAATTCTGTGCAATCTCTCCCCTCCTGATTTCTTGAAAGCTCCATATGGATGGGAAGTTTTGCACAAGAAACAAAAAGACAATATAAAAAAACATTTGCAAACCCTGTGCTTTCACACTGTTTTCCAGATCAGAGAAGGCTGTCAGACGCAATTATAAAAATACCAAGACTGCCTCAATTGAACATTAGAAGCTTAGAGGCTTTTTTTGTTCATTTCAAGTGAAAGCAGAAGACACAAACACAACTTTGTGTCCTAGAAGCATCACCATCTCCAGAGTGGCCACAGTCTGAATTAAAAATTACAAGCCTGAACTCCAAAACTTTATACACCCTGTAAGTCTCCTTATGGGCTTCTGCACTGAAGACTCCTTTCCTTTATTGCATTCTAATGTTCTTCAGCTGAAGTGAAATCCTCTATTTTGCACTGTAACTACGACTGCTGGCCTACAAAATGTCACATCAGTGCATGTGCAGCTTGCAAAATGCTAAATGGACCGTGCCGCGGAGAGAAGGGCAAGAAACTGAGATGCTGGTTGGTAAAAGAGCATGAAATTGAGATAGGCATCTGTGCTCTTTGAGCACGCTGAAACACCACGCAGAGAAATCAACAGCGAACTTGTCACTGCTCCAGTATTCTCCAGGTAATTTTTAAATGCCACGCACATCTATTCCCATTTCTGCCAGTAAGGCCGTGATGGCTAACACCAAGTACACGTACATTAATTACAGGTACTGGAGAGAACTCTCGGTATTATCTCACACCTCGTTTCTAAAGGTTCACATTTGGACACCAGATATGTTCTTAAAACACACCTGATAGATTTCTTGAAATAGAAGGCAAACTAAATTGAACAAAATTAATGTTGCTAGGTAACAACTATAGGAATAAGCTACATATGAAAGGTGCTCATAAAAAAACCCAAAGCTTCAAAGAGTAGCAGAAGCAACTGGCTATAGGTACCCTACAGCAGGAAGGAATGAAGTCGTACACGTGGATCAGTGCATAAAAGCAGTTTTAGGAATTCTGATAGAAAAAGATGGAAGTTTAAAAAATGAAAAATTTAGTTCTCATCCAGTTCACACACCTAATGCTTGACATCTTAAAGAGAAGATGAAAGCCAGGTGTTTGGGGGATGGGAGGATGGACAAGGAGGGTTTATTTGTTTAATTATGGGGACAAACTAAGGCAAAGCATATCTCTGATGGAGATTTTAATGTTTTTGACTTTTGATGATGCTGCAATTATTCACAGACAGCATTCAGGAGGACCTCCTAATGTACAAGCTCCCATTTCTAACCAAAGGACCGTAGAGCCAGGTTGGTCCTTTGTGGAGTGGGTGGATCTTGGTTGCCTCGACAGACAGCTGATGTAGGTGGGTATCACCACCACCACTGCTGAACTCTTGCTTGACTCTACAGCACATACAAGTGTTGATGCACTAATGGCATCAGTGTGAGAGAAGGGCTTGAAATCCGAGGAAAACATCTAAACCATCTAGAATTCTGATTACACGTTCCAAATATAAGAGATAGGATTAAAATATGTAAGTCATGACCAGTCCCTTTTCTAGACTCATACAGACCATTTAGAAAACAGAAGTCCTGATACCCATTTTCTCAAAGGAAACTTGCGACTTCGGGGGGCAAAAAAAAAAAAAAGGAAGAAAGACTACCTTCTTTCCTAAAAGAAGCATCAGGCCAAAGTTTGAACCCAAAGTCAAACACGACACCAGCTGATCCTGTGTGACTGCACAGTGGGACTGCCCACCTCCTGCTGGGTGAGCACACCCTCGTCCAGCTATTGCTGATGACAGCAATCAGCTGGTGGCCTTTCAAAACCCTCTTTGCAGGCCAGTGCCTGCACAACCACTGCTATATAGTAAATACAGAGTAAACACATCACTTACAGCAGAATACCAGATTAAGTAGACCTCTGGGAAACCATAATTCTTGAGCAGATTACAAAATCCAGTGAAGAAATTATTTTCAAGTAACTGGTAACATCTGCAGTTTTTTTCCATGAACATGAGGTTCAGTGGTTTTCCTGTACCATTTTCTCATGTCACCTGCTTTTAGTTCATTAAGAAAAAGACTGATAAAGACCTTTAAAAAGAAAGCATATCTTTGTTTGGGTTTATCAAGACAAGGAAAACCCAAATCAGCCTCAGTTACCCAGACAGAAGCAGCACCATAGAAGGCAGAATGGCATATTCTTTCAGAGTCCAAATCTGGGGTTGGAATAGACTAATTTTCAAAAAAACCCTCAAGGACAGAGCGGTTACATTGGTGAAGGAAGCAACACATCATAGGGTGCGCAGGCCAGATGGATTTTCCCAGCCCAAAAGGAGATATGAACAGAAGGAAAAACTAAAGCTTAAGTCATAACTTTGTGAGGAGTAGTCATGAACCTATCGCCTTACTGTGGCCCACCCGTAACTCAGGACAAAAAATAAAAGAGAGAGTGAACATGAGACCCAGACAGATCAGTGGACCCAGGGATTCTCCATTCAAGTCTTACCTTCCTGGTGAGGTTATCCCCATGCCTCACTCTTGATGCATTACCTCAACAGCAAAACTGAGAAAGCAAGCCCTGTCAGTATATCCCGAAATGATGATCATAGGAAGACTGTCACTTATCCTTCAAGAGGACATGGGTGGGGGAACACCTGGGCAGCAGAAGGGCTCCTGGCCTGTACAGCCCATACAAAACAAAAAGAAAATCCACTGGAGCTTTTCAGACAACAGACAAACCCATGTTAACCTACTGGGCCATTAAGGAACTTACAAGTCAGAGCTCAGGAAGAACAACGTTGGGGGGCAATGCAGAGGTTAAGTGAAATACTGTCAGCTGACCACATGGCAAGCGCATTACTGCGTATTATATTAGACAGTCATATTTATGAGACAATGGCTTTAAGGAGATACCCTGTATCAGTGAGAGCTGCAATTTGACATAGAAAAGGTCAGGTTTAGTCGCATTTTTATTAAGATTATGTAGTCCTACATTAGAAACAGAACAAAAAGCTTTAAAATACCTAACTTTTTTAAAATGTTTACAGGAATAAAAATTATTATTTTCACCGATTTATTCTACCATTTCCCATATACAGATTTCTACTCATAGTTCTTCTCTAAAGTTTTACTTGGATATTTCCTTCTTATTGTCTGTGTCAGAGAAAAATAAGAAAAAAGGTGGGAGTGCAAATCAAACATAGACAAATAACTACACAAGACACAGTTCAAAGGGAAGTTGAAAATTCACACAGATGAGAAGAGCTACATGTGTCTCGCAAATCTAAAGCTATTAAAGGCAAAGTTTAAAACAGTCAAAGCATCTATTTGCTTTCCTTTAGGGAACCTGTGTTCTCCCTCCCTGATTAAACACCATAATACCCAGTTGAGTAATCCCAGTTGAACAATCCTTACAAATCAATCTAAGTACCACTGCACGGATTAGTCCCTCCCATCCTGCCAAGAAAGCCCAAGCTTTATCCCTGCTCCGGGAAACATCGTGCGTAACCTCCTATCGTGCTGCCGTGGCTCCAGCCAAACCCCACACCGCCCTGCCTGCTCCAGCACCACTGCCGGCAGCTGCTCCAAGAGAGAATCGCCTGGCTGCTCGGGCAAGTCCCCGCCTGGCAGCCTGCAAACCCCAGGCTTCCTGCACAGGGGGTTTCATTTCAAAGCCACTCCTCAACAACTTCAACAAAGCTTTCAAGTAAAAAGTGGCTGGATTAACCCAGGAAGTCAATTAGCATTTCTCTTTAGGAAATGATGGGTCTGCAAAGCTGGTGTTGAAGCATTATTATTATTATTAAATTAGGTGTGTCCCTCATCACCTGATACCCGAGCTAACCTTTGCTCCTACTAAGGTTAAACCATGAGTTTTAAATTTTGCTTCGAACAGGTTTGTTGCTGGCTTAGAAAGCATGTTTGAGGATGTAATATAAGTTCCAAAAGTTGCACACAGCAATTAATGAATCAGCTATTCCTCCAAGTTAATTAAATATTGCGTTTTCAGCACATAATAGTTACCAGGCTATGACTGATGGACTTACAAAGCTGACAACAGGAATATTTCATATTTAAGGTACTTCATGTCAAACTTAACAGAACCAAAGTCATATGAAAAAGTAAAATGCTTAAACACCCGGGTAATTTTGGTTTCTTTTTATCAGTTGCTTTAATAGTTTAGTATTAACTACAACTCTTTTTGGTAAATTATCTACAAGAGACTAAACTGGGGGAGAGTTGTTTGGAATTGCAACACTGCATTAAAAAAGCCTCCTTTAAGGGCCTGTTGGGGATTAAAATGAATTTACTTGTAGAACATTAGAAATTGCCTCTGACTTGACTTTTAAACCCGGTACCTGACAAATAATGATGAGCAAGCCTGACTACCTTAGCTTCACTTCAGAGACGAAGGCAGCTGCCATCCAGATGTCCTCTTATTGCCTAGGCAGCACCTCAATATAAGCTTTCCCTACATTTCTTTGCCCTACTAACGGAGCAGCATTTTGGGGCACATATTTAATTTCATCTGCACACAGATACGCTGTCCTCGAATCAGGCATCTGTTTTAGGCTCTCCTTTCACGCAAGGCGAGCGGTTGCTTCTGAAAAAGCTCATCCTTTGGGGTGCTGAACAAGGATATCTCCCCTGGCCTTGCCAGCAAAGGGTGGATAATTTGTGAGGAATCACTGCTGTAACGAAGCGTGAACCTCCACTGCGTGAGAAGGGAACGCCACAGTCCTGCCGCACAGATCCCCAGATGGCAAAGCATATTGCTGCAGTCTCATCCCAAATGGCGGTGTGGAGCCACCGCTGAAGGTGTCTGTACCCCACTCCGCTCAGGAGGAAAACAGGAATTTATAAAAAGCTCTGTGATGCCTCCCCCTGCCGTGACTACACCGATTCCAAGAACTCCTGTTAGTCAACCTGTTTTGGCTTTTTTAACATTAAATAACAACCAAAAAAACCCCAACCCAAATCAAGGAATACACCATCAACAACAACCCTGAGACCAGCAATACAAAAGAACAAGTAATCTACATTTATCATTCAGAACTTCACTGAAAATCAGTAACATCAGCCTAACTTTTAGGCCTAAGAAAACCAGAACTGTGTTAATGTTTCTTCTGAACTCACCAAATCCAGTTTCTTTTTTTTCCGGCTAAGCCAAGCCTAGTCCTTCACGATTTAAATCCCACAGGTAAGCTGCACTGGTGAAAATCAGTCAAGATCACGTTCACCCAGAGGCGAAAGCTGCACGTGTGCTATGCAGAAGACTCATCACAGCTCGGTGTGAATCAAAACAAACTTGTCCATTATGCCCGTTTTCCTTCGGAGATCCACATGCCTGATTTCACAAGCTGTGTGCGTTCCCAGTTCAGGTACGCAGGGCATACCCTGTGATTTCGGGAAACCAGCCTGCTGCTCTTCTCCATCTAGTCATTGTTCATGGAGCCCAACCCCCTGCCTAGACTCAGCTCCTTGCACACCCCCCAAACAGGGCTGGAAGCAGGACAGGAGATATTTTCCCTCCAGCATACTCTGTTAACAGACCATCGCTTCTTCTGAGGCTGTCTCCACTTCCTTTACCCCACATGACAAGGATGCCACCGGCACGCTCAAACGAGCTTGCAAGGCGTTGATGTCCTGCACTGCTCTGCTTTAACTCACCCCCACCGCTCCTCTTAGGAGAGACGACCCAAAAACCTGTGGACACAGGGTCAGTGTTCTCAAGAGGTGAGACAACCTGCTCACCTCGCTCTGTTTCACATCTGAAATACAGCCCAGAAAAGCAGAGAAGACTGGTTTGCTCCGCCAAAAGCACGCCCACGTATTTACAGACCTAGAAAGCCTTAGACCTAGAAAGAGGTAATGCGTCAACAGGACAGAGCTCAAGGTAGGCCAGAAGTGTTGCTGTAAAGCCTGAAGGCTCTGAAGGACTTCTCTCAGTGGCTTTTTAACAAAGTCAGCACCTCCAGGTTAGCCACCATGGGAGTAATACCCACGGGTGTCGCAGCAGCAAGCTTTCCCAGCTTCGGTTCCCATACCGAATGACTCATAAGTGATGTTACCCTAGCCTCAGAGGTGACCTGTATTTGGACTTTAGTATATTCCACATTCTCCCTCTGATGTGTATTTTTCTACCTAGGCTATAAAACTCATTGTCATCTTCTGAAGAATACTTACGGTTATTCTGGAGCCTAGAAGCTACCTACCTGTAGTCACTGCGCTCATCACCCACTTGTCTGTGAGTTGCAGACCTTGCAACTTAAAAACCCATCATCTGCAGTACTTCAGATTTCAGAGGGACTTGGAAGACTCTACTATGCCTGAGCTCTCCAAGATTTTTCAACCACTTAAGGACAAACCACAAAAACGTACACAAGAACAGTAATTCCCTTTTGCACCTGAACAGCAGCAAGCTCACAAATTAATTTCAAAAAATAAACAAAAAAATTAGCAGCCCCCATGAAGCCTTGTTTAATACATAAACTTATTACCATCCTAGCTTATGAAAATTTAGAAGTGCATGCACACATAAATTCTGGAGCAAGGTACAGCCAGTACAAGACGCTGCTGCGCAGTTACAGATCCACTCAGACAGTGGTGCTGTAACACACCCTAACATCGCGCTGCTCCCAGCCTCATCTTGGACATGGCACAAATTGCCGGCAATCTTGATTTGGACAGAAAGACTTAAATATTGTTACTGCAATCCTAACACCATTAATGAAATTACATACTAATTGCTTTGGTCAGTAGCACCTTATATACTTTAATTACTTAAGCAGCTGCTTGCTGTTAAGAACTCCAAATTTAGCTACATCTCATGCTATACTTTGAAAGGGTTTTTTTGTTTAGCTGGTTTGCCCCATTTAACTCTGGCGTTTTTTTAGCTGAAAATGCAACTAGCTTGACAGAATCTTGTCCTTTTTAATAGGCACAAAGAGACTTGGAAAATGTAACAAATTCAGATTGATCTTCCCCTTGAAGCTTCTTGGCTTTAAGGAAAGTGCTGCAACCTTTTTCAACCTCAGTGCAAGAATGTCAGCTCCTTTGATGCATTTCTCAAGTATCCTCACATGACACAGCTTGCTGAAGTGCTGTCATGAACCACTTGCAGCATAATGTTTACATAAAGGCAGAAATAAATACTGTGCTGCTTATCACAGTCAGGTAAGCTGAAAGACAGTGATGACTGAAGCTTATTATTACAATGCTGCACTGTGGTAAAAGATTTTAGTCCAGAACCGACATTAAATTACAACAGAGTTGTTTTTCTACAGATTTTGCTTATTTTATTGAGCTATGAAATTTGAGGGGTTTTCTCCCCTCCTCTTACTATGTGAGCTTAAAACAAGTCTTAAGCCTGCTATAGCTGCTTTATAGACAATGTAAGAAATCAGAGTTACAAAAATGTACTCTTCCAGTTCATTTTGGGACAGCCTTAACATCGCAAGATTTTTTTCGAAGCTACAGGCACCATAAATAATGCAAGACTACAGTATTATCTTTTGCTATTTTATTCCCCTTTAAAAAATTCAAAAGCATTTTCTTTGGTATGACAACATATTTTCACCAAAGTTCCTCAATTTTTTCTTAGATGGACCTGAAGACCATCTGACTAGAAAAACAAACAAACAAACAAGCACAGACTTTGTTTCCTTATTTGACAAATTTACAACTTTAAGCACAAGCCAAGGCAGCTGCAGCATAACATCAAAATGTATAGTTACCTGAAAATATTTTTAATCTTTAGTAGTAAAAAATAAATGAAGGTTCTTTCTCTTTTCTGATGTGTTTATGCACCTGAACATACTTAACTCTAACCATAAAACGAATAAAACACCAACATATGGTCTCAGAACAGGAAAGACCTGCACCAAGAGCTTCTGCACCATGTAAAGCACTAGAAACCACTTCAAAGTTTCCCCCATCTCCAACAGTCCTCCAAAGTGGACAGTCCACATGGGCTTCCTTTCAACTTCCAGTGAACTAATATTGAGAATTATCTTGCTGAAGAGCAATACCTTCTTTTACACTTGACTCAAATGGATTTCAGATTCTTACCATCTTCCTCTTTCACCGCGGTAGGGTACCATTTCACTGAGAGCTACTTATATTCTTTTCTACCCTATTAACTTCTCTAGTGTCCACTCTGTCAACAACACCCCCCAATTCTGCCCTTATTAGCAAGTCCGTCTGTTGGCCCCTCAAAACTGAGGATGCACTAGAACACTCCGTCTTCCCACGTGCTTTCAGTAAAACGCATTTTATATAGGTCTCCACATTTGCCTGAAATACAAGGAAAGGTTGCAAACAACCAGTTCAGTAGAAATGACTCCACATTTCTACTGCTTTTCCTGTTAAAATAGCTGTATTTCTAGCCCAGTATAAGTGTCTAAGAACGCTTTTATTGCTGCATTTCATTTCACTTGTCAAACCAGAATAAACTTCCTTCAGAGAAAGTGGGTTTTTTGCTATTACAAGTACATTAGGAAGTGTGCCAGCGCAGCTGTACCACCAAACCCCTGGGAGACACCAGGCCTTGGGGAAAGCAAATGGTCTGAGAACATCTCTTTTCAGGGCAAAGTCATCAGCACCGAGATCACCAAGTCCTCTTGCTCAAACACCCTCACTCTAAGAAAGGAGGCATTCACCTCAGCCATGCCTTCAGCAAATTTCTCTGATCCTCTCAGTTTGCCTTAGAGCCAACAATCTGCCAGATTCATCTCTAAACTTGCTCTTCAGAAAGAGATCTCTCTGTTTTGTATTTCACCAGCGTAACACAGCAGGAGACATGTATCCTGGCCCAAAAAGCTCTGCACTACTGCCATACAGAGGAAGGGTTGAGAGGTTTTTTTGTTTTGCTTTGTTTAGTAGTTTTCTTAAACAGAAAGTTTATAGAGATACACAATGGTAGAAAGATATTACCACAAACATAAATACTGTATTAGTAGACATTTTGGCTCCTACAGTAATGAAAACAAATTAGATCTCTTTCAACAGTTTCGTTTCAGCTACATACTAAAACCATTTCTTAAAGAAACTCCATGGCTTTTCACTTTGCTTTATGCCTCAAGTATTTTTAACTTATCTCTTTATCCCAAATTTAAGTCTTTTTTTTTAAGTAAATGTTCCAATGTCATCTGGCAAGTCTGGTCACTGCTCCCAAATTTAATTTCAACCCCCGCATGCACAAAACTTCAAGTACCCTTCAGCTTAATTCACTGACCTCCTTCCTACTGTGAGTCAAGAATTATGCACCATCAATCAAAGCACATTTAAAGTACTTAGAAGCTGCATCATCTCTCATCACTTCCATGTCATAGGCTGCATACAAACAAGCCAATTTACAGAAAGGCTACCTGTCATACCAAAGTAATACCCTGTGGTTTACCCAATGTATTAGGACACCATCTCACATATGTTCACATTTCAGTCTTGACTTCATCTCTTCAGAACTGGCCCTTGACTTAATACCATGAACAAAGCTGCAGTGAGACTTCACCTTCAAAAAGAGCACGCACACATCTCAAACACGTATTTGACAGAAGTTCTGCAATAGCAATAGCCTCATTTTGCTGATGGGGAAAATGTAGGTAAACATCTACAGTGATTTGTTTCATCCCATGTAGGAGCTGATTCGTTGAATGAGTGCTTCTAACTCTTCGCCCTGCTCCACACAGGCACAGTGGCCAACCTCAACAAGTGCTTCCCAGCTTCTGCATGGAGGGGGCTGTGGGCTGTGGAGAGCCCATGGCTGCTTCTGCATGCTCATGTAACAAAACACACACTTCTCATCATCCTGCCACGAATTCTGCAGTCCAGTTATTCTGAGCAGCTGATGGACGACTGAGTCATAGATGGTTAGCCACCACCACTCGAGAGCCAGGCCTGCTGCTGCCATCATTAACTGCTACAGCTCGCAACCACTCATTCCCATCTGTGCCTCAGAGTCCACGCAACACCACAGCGCAGGCTACGGACGTTTGTTACTCCACGCAACTTCCAAAAGGAGTGAAAAATAACCATCCCCCCAACAAGGACCCTGCTACCTATAAAGCTGCCAGCCAGCCCAAGGTCAATCACATTCCTTCAGCAAGGGCTGGCTGGCAGGATAATAATAAGGATACTCCTTAGAGACGCAGAGCTTACAGAATGAGCCAGAAAGTTCCTGTAATCGAAGCCTGTGCCATTTTACACTCTTCTTGCTATCTGAAGTCTGACTTCATTCATGAATCTTTAATCATTTTTTAAACATAGAAAATCATGTTGATACTTAAGTAAACATAACTCTGCCACTAAGAAAGCCTACTTTCACATTCACCCAAAACAAGGGAAATTTATTAGCCAAGTATTTTTAGTGACATCTTTTTTTATTTTTAATATACCACAGTATATGGGTTTTTTTTGACATGACTAAGTTAAGGTATATTTGCTGATATAGACCATGAGTGCATTCCAGTGTAATTTGTTTGTCTCAACTAAAAGAGATACGTTCTCATAATGGAAAAATCTTAAAATATTCAGTCCTCAACTTCCCAGTCATGTGGCAGAACCAGTCTTTATTTTATACGCAGATTAGAAAAGACATTTCTAAGAAATATCATGTTTAAGCTGTAACTTGAACTGGGCATTTTCCTCTCAGCTGTACAATGTGCTATGTCTTTATGTGACATAAAGTCCCATTTTTCTAGTACGTAAGCTCCTGAAAAATTTTAATATGCAGAAAAGGATACTAGAACCTTAAACTAATTCTATACTTCTTCAGACTCCTTAACCTAAATTTGCTACAACACTGCCACCCAACTTTTAAAATCCATTCCATTTTTAAGCACAAGGCCAACTTTTGTTCGGCATTTATAATCCTTCCTCTAATTAAGACTAACTAACAAGTGAAAAGGAGGAGCACGAAGCGGTTGAATCATAAGGAATCCTAAAGCAACAGAAGCCTTTGCCAGGAGTACTGTGGCATCAGAAATATGCCCCATTTCACTACTGCAAACAAGTCTTACCTCACCCTTGTTCTATTTCTTATCCCTGGAAATGTTACAGAGATAGACATTGCTTGGTTATTTTTTTACTTAATAATTTTTATTTTTTAAAGAGAAGCAAAGTGAATTTCTCTATTCATTTCTAAGGTGAGAAAAACTCTGCTTGAAAGATGAAGCTCACAAAATGTAAATTAACTTGCACTTTTCTTCACCTGAGGGAGTGGAAAGAAGAGGCAGAAACCAGAGGTTAGGACACTTACTAGGACAAACAATGGAAGGAAACTAAGAGCTGTACTGCCTGTTCTCCACCTTCTCACTACTTTGAAAGAGACCAAAAATATAACTTTGAAGGCCAGGGGAAAACAAAAATCCAAAACTTGGATACACATCTCTCAGAACTGTTTGCAGACTAGAGGGCTGCACTGGGTCAGCTATTAAAAACTACCTGCATCACAAGAGAGACCAAAGGTGCATGGCTGGTCAGAGACAGAACAAAAATCAGTTCGGTGTGCTTTAAACAGGGGTGGGAGTAAATCAGGACTTTATCTGGTTAAATGGATTTAATTCTGAAAAGAAAAAAAATACTGATTCCAAAATCATTAAATGTACAGGTGATCCAAGGCTGTTAAAAGGTTTCTTGCAGGAATGAAGTCTAGCGAATCTCAACTCAGGGAGCAGTTTCTGACGTTACAGCTGCCCCTACTTCACCACTGCTACCAAAGTCTTGGAAATCAGCTTCATAGAAAATGGGGTCCATTTTCCCCCACCACCTTCAGAAAGCACAGAGACACAGTTAACACTGTGCTCTTGAGACATCTGTCTGCTTTTACCAAAACAGAGATTAAAAAAATAAAATAGCCTCCCCTCAACAGTCGCAGTGATTTCAAACATTCCATGTGCTGCAGATAAATGGCAGTTTCTGACAAATGATACTCTTAAAAGTCCAAATAAGCAGAATAGATTTATTTCAGACGTGAACACAGTCATGAAACCAGATTAAAGCCCTAGAGCTTTCCATGTAATCAGATACTGAAAGTCAGTTCTCTCTCCATTAAAGCTGACCTTGCATAGTGACATTGTACTTTTATCTCAAAAATTAGAGGTACTTCTTAAAAGATTATTTTTTAAATATATGACAGACAGTATAGCTGCACTGAGTATGGATTGTTTCCATCTCTAAATATACCCTTCCCCTTTACACGTCAAATTGCCTTTGAAACTTAGAATTTGATCTTGGTTAAGGTGTCAGAATCCAAAGTTAATATTCTGATGTTGCAGAGACACTGTTTTTACTGAACAACTGCCATTGTTAGAGCATGATTAAAAGCCGGGCTACATAATAAATCAACTTTCTTAGCTGGAAAGCTCATTAGTACTGAGACTATTTTAAGTGCCCACAGCTATGTTTTGACATTTGGCTATAACACCTTCACTGAAAGGTTCAAAAGCTTCTTACATAAAGCTAAATACACTTAAAACACTCCCCCTAACAGGGAATATGCAAAACCCAAGAACATGAAGGAAGAGGGTGTAGTGGCACAGGCAAGAATTCAACTCAGCCATGCTAAAAATGTCATCCAGAAGCTATCAAAAGAGCCTGTGTTCATATTATTAATTTCCACCCTTTTGCTCTAACATATTGACAGCAGAAATTTAGTCAGATTACAAAAGAAAACATAGAAGCAATACAGTTATGCCAGAGAACATCTGAGCTCATCCCAAGACTTTACAGTTAACTTGCACTGATTAAATTAGGAGAGGATATTTCAGATCACTAACCTCAATTTTGGACCACTAACTCAAATGGAAGAAATAAGCTGCCTAGGAGGCAGAGGAAGACCTGAGACCAGAAGTGCCCCAATACCTGTTAGATAGTATGAATAAATAAATTAGATTATTTTAAAAATAGTGAAATCTATCACATTTGGCTGCTTTAGCAATGGAATGGTGCAATTTGCTGAGCAAATACACTTATAGGGACGGAGTGCACCATCCATGGGATAATAGACTTTTTTTCCCTCACAATAGACATGAGATAAACACACAAGAAATGAGCTCAGCTCTGGGACCTGGGATAAACACCTCATCATGAGGTAGATGTTGAACCACTGGTTTCCCTCAGATACCCGAATTTCCCCAAGCACACCATTTCAAACAGAAGTGTCGGACCCACGAGCTCGATGCCGAGAAACGGAATGCCTGGAACAACACCATCCCCATGAAGGGCCTGCCGGCTGCTTCCCTCCAGGAGCCCTCTCTCAGCTCGTTCCAGGTGCTCTCCCCTCCCAAGGAGCCGCCAGCCAGGCTGCGGCACCAGGCTGCCCGCGCACAGGTGCCGGGTGACCCAACACGACGGGAGAGGTGGCAGTGGCGCAGAGAGTGTTCGTGCCACCGGCGGCATCACCTGGCCGATGAAAACGTGGTGTCGAACGGGCAGACACCACCAACACACCAGTGTGTTTAGGCACCCAGCCCCCGGCACTCCAGCCCCTCACCGAGAGCCCCCACACCGTGCCGCTCCCCTGAGCCATCCTGCAGCACAGCGAGGGAGTTTTCCACGAGGTGCCCCCGAGTGCATGCCCGCCGACAAAGACAGGGCATCCCATGCTGCCTCTTGCGTTACCCAGACAGAGGATGCAAAAAGAACAGATTGATTTGCTCTGCTTCAGTGGCAGCAGGACATGCATGTACTTTAATATTAAAGACAAAAGTGAATTAGGAAGGGCATTTGATATTACAACTGATTTTGCAGTGTCTCTCCCTGTTGGTTTGTGGTGAGTTTCTTACAGAGCCACCGCTGTAGGCTTATGCTGGTACTAAGCTAACTTGCTTTCAAGGAGGTGACACGTCAGGGGTGAGGGAGGTAAAAGCTCTCTTTTTCTGAGACAGATCTGTAAAGAAGCAAGAGAAGCTCATCACCCAGATGCCCAATTTACACCGTCCCCTCCCAAAGCCTTAGACAAGAATTTAACAATAACGAGAAAGGACCTTCTAATTAGCCTGAATTCACACTTTGTTAATCTACTCCCCTCTGTGCCATGGTAACTGCAGATACAAATCCAGACTAGAAAGTTTAATTCTGAAAAGATAGGTAGTTTTTTATACTGCAGATAGGTATCTGCAGTATAAAAAAATCCCAAAAGCACTATTTCAGATGTCATACACCCATACAGCTTCAGCGTGGGATGAGTATGGTCTGTCACGGACTATCTTGAGCAAGGAACCCAATTTCCCAGTCCAGCTCCACTTGCTCTTCCAATGCAACTGCTCTGCCCCAGCAGCCACCTTCCCCTCCAGCACAGCAAGAAGATCATTGCACACCTGATAGTAACTTTACCATTCTTCCATAGGCCACATTAAAAAAAAAAAAAAAGCCAGGCTTAAAATTAATTTTTAATATCGTAGTACTTCTCGGTTTGGCTTACTTAAAATTCTTAATTTTTTCTACATCTCAACTTGTAAAACTTCAATGAACAAAGGCCCCCAGGCAAATCCCATACAAACAAGACAGTGGGCTCCTTCCCTGCACTGAATCCTGCTTTGTCAGAGAAATTCAACAGATTGATACACTGAATCCTGAGATTATAAACAGACTTAAAATACCATGCTTGTCAACTATGAGATATTACAGTGCTTTTTCATTCATATCAGGTGGCTTCAGATGAACAAAAATAATTTTAAATATGTCCAAAATCAAAGATTTGCAAGCTGATACTAAAAAGTTGATACATGACAAATAAAATAAAAAGGAAAACTAAAAATACAGTAAAAATGGAAGAAAATATATCAGTTACCTACAATTGCTTTTCTTTGAATATGCAACAGTTTACATAATTTTTGGTCTGTTTCTTCTCATTTCACTGTTTTCACTCAATCTTCATTATATTATGTACAGAGTCTTCCAGCTAAACTCAGTCAGTTCAGTTCATCTGTGTTGTGTAGCTCGCTGCAAATCTCTGAAACAATCTGTACCGAACACCAATCTACTCTGTCTCCTCTTTTCATGATTTTTTTTTTTCAGAGTCCTGTCAGCCCAAGGGTTTGGAAACTAATCTAATGAAGGAAGTTAAACTTCTACACAGCTATTACGGGTGCCCTCCTAGTAGCTGTGCTAACAAGATTCATCACCAAATATAAATGGAAGCATTCTCCAAAAGAAGACAAAGGTACTGTAATGAGCTAGGCAGGAAGCAGGGCCTCCGCTCCCTGCGTAAGATTAGTCAGTGTAAATCATTTTGGCACTAATGGTGTTTTTTTTCTAAGGCTGGACAATGACAACAACATTTATACAAAGCACGAGAATTCATGAATGTCTGGCAGTATTGTCTCTGAAATACAAACAATGTTTGTTTTTCATTCTATGCTTTCAATTCAGTACCAGCCGGATTCTGCAAAAAACATGGGTTAGTTCTGATACACCAGATAACCAACTCATCCCAGTCAGATCCCACAACTGAAGCATTTCAGAAGCAGCACCTACTGTTACTAAACACACTCCTCCTTAGCTACAGAATGAATAACAACATCGCCTCAACCTCCCATGCCTATCCTGAGGCAAATACAAAAGAAAATATATTAAAAGCAAGTAATAACAACAGCGGTGGGAAAAAAAGAGTGCTACACAGTATTATTTTTCTGGGCTAAATCTTAGGCATTGTAATACTTTACCTACACTCATGCTCATTCAAAAGTCTGCCTGTATTTACATGGGCTTGTATTTTTTGGACCCAAGACTGTTCCAGTGTGGAACAGAGGGGAAGTTTCCACCACGCTAACATTTACTGTCTCTATAAAAATTAATATATTAGTGACTAGCCAGCGAGGTACAGGACAGCATCCACCTCAACAGTTGCCTGCAGTATGATGCAAGCTGGCAGATGCCCTGGATCCCTCCAGTTTCACTGGGAGCCAAGTGGTGTGTACATACAGGCAGGAAATTTAATGCCCACCCAATCCGCAACCAAGGCATATTCATCATCCCACTACAGGCAAGACTTCCTACCGTAACCAACCAAGAAAGACCAAAGGCTGTTGACAAAGGACAGCTGTTGGCTAAAACAACTCTTATCACCATTTCCTTTCTGCTGCTGAAGCCACCTGGCTGTGGAGCCAGAGGTACCATAAGGTTCTGCTCAGCTCTGTCTGCAAACTGCAGTGACAAAAAGCATCAAGTCCAACAAGAGCTGAGAGCACCTTGGGAAAGGAAGACTTAGTGTGAATGCACTAATAAAAGGAAGATAAATCTTTCATCACAGACCCATGGCAAAACACATTTGTACAGAAACTGAAAATCATCCCACAAGTACACACATACAGAAAGTGCCAGAACTGAATGTCTAATACTTCCACTAAAAGGCAAGGCGACAAAATGTACCTTATTTATGCCTGGCTTTAATATTCTGAATAAGAAGTAGCTACACAAAAAGTACATGTCAAGTACCAATAAAAAGTATTGCCCATAAACTTCACATCTGGGACTGCAGTTGGCAGTATTTGCTGCCTGCTAGAAAAGCAAACAGAAAAAATGAGCTCCAAAACATGCATCAATGGAGAAAATCCCAGAAGTACAGAGCAAGAAGAGAAACAGCAGTGGCATGGCGGGCAGGCTAAACCCCCTGAAGAGTCAACAAATTCTATCAGGCTTACAGTTTTCTGTAGCATAGTGTATTTTGCCATCATAATTCATATAGCAAAGCTCTTCCATGATAGCACAGGGAAATCTGTATGATAGCTTTGTCTTGCTGCTGAGACACATTCAAGGTTAAATTTGGTGGCATCACACAGCAGCATCACAGAGCAGCCAAGAGGAACAGAGGCTGCACTGCCAGGGTATTTGGGAGAGGGGAGAACCAGCAGTACTTTTGGGAAAGGACAAGGGAGAACTAATGCTGAAGCCTATCACTTCTATGGAAGGCCTCTAAATGGCATCCCTGTGTGAATGCAAGGGTTGCAACTAAAATCACTGCTATGGTCCCCAGCTCTGCCTCTGACTACTGGACAGAGTACAAATACTGTAGGCTACACATTGCAGAAAACTTTTCATTGCAAAATTTTAAACATTTGTGACTGCTGAATCTTTGCAAAGTGAGAAGGAAAAAAATTTTGAAAAAACCAGTACCTGTCATTGCCTCCTAAGCATGCTCTCACTTCCTCTTGGTGTTTTTAAAGACAGTAAATAATTGTTTTGCTTGTTTCTTCACCTCCTACCTTTTCCTCTTCAGAAGAGCCCCATAGTTTAGACGTATTTTTCTTCTGCAACCCTAGAGGCTTTACTACTGCTTCTGGAAATACTGTTCCAGAAACACTTAGTCTTGCTGGTTATTGAATGCCAAATCCTGGCTAGCTGTTCTTAACTTTCTCTAACTTTTAATAGATATCTGAAGGATATCTGTTCCTTTACATTAGTGGATACTAGTATTGTTCAGGAAGATAGCTTGTTCTTTCCTATTACATTAGATTTATGAAGTAGCTTATGGGGAATATGGGAAAGGCATCATAGTCTGCACTCTTTGCATTTAGTACCTTTACAAAACTTGCCCAATTAGCAGAATCGTTGAAAAGTGAGTGCTAAATAATGTTTTAGATATAAAAAATTCTTATTGTAAAGTAAGCAAGTTTATTAGCATACCTACACATAAGCAGTTATTAAACTATTTCTAGGAAAAAATACTATTCCATCTGCACTCAATTTTGCACATTAGTTTCACATGAAGCCTTCCTATTCTACAGACTCCTCACTTTATAGAAGTCTCTTCTGCTCCCCAATCTTTACAAGATACTCTTTTGAAAGAAGAAGCTGAAGAGTTATAAAGCATCTGCTTGTGTAAAAACAGTGATTCAGCAGGAAACACGTACTTGAAATACCCTTCACAAGAAAGGGCTTATTCACATGGGGACAGTTGGCAGGGCTATCTCAGTCTCTACTTGAATGCTCTTTTTCCAGTTTGTGTTAAAGGGATTCAGATGCCTGGGAAGAAGCTAATCACCATTTTTATAGGCTGTGGAAAGCAGCCTTGGTTCAGAATTGCAGGTGCTTGTACCGAAAGCTCTCCCAGTGAAAAGCAAAGGACCACAAGTTAATGTTCAACAGAAACTGGCAAATCTGCTGCGCTCACTGAGCAATGTGGTCAGGTGTGAACTGCAAGTGCACACATAAAACAAGGCAACAGCTACGGCTGCTCAAAGTTCAGCTGCAGCGTTTAACGCGCAATACGCTAAAGAGAAAAAAGCAGAGAACACCTAACACAGGAATTATTTCAGGCCATTCTAATCCTTCCACAATTTCTGCTCGTGCCAATCACAGGAAGCTTTAGGCCTCCTAATAGGTGTGTACTTAATTCAGCAAGTAATGTTGCATACAACTGGAAGCAAAAATTGCCATAGTCTGTTGCAAACATCTTTATCAGCAACATAATCAGGGCATACCACCAAACATTAATTTGCAGTGGTTCTGCAAGTTGCTTCTGGATATAGGTTTACTCTTCTAAGTTTTAAACCAGTGTCAGTGCCAGCAAGGCTTTAATAGAAAGAAATGGATAATGAAGTTTAGTGTAAGAGTAAGAAAAACCAAAGCAAACAGTGGCCACAGAACATAAAAATCCATTTCATGTTAATAAGCTAATCTCCCTATTTATTATGTGAATAATACAACTGTGTGGGAGCTAGTTCAGACTATGTCACAACTCCCTGAGCCGAAGCTCTTCTTGTTGTATTTTTCTATGTCCTATTCATTAATCTGGAATTCTAGAATATATGCCAGCTCTAAAAATACTTGTACTTTCAAGTTCTTGGACAAGAATATTTACTTCATATGCTAAGAAAAGAGTGTAGATGCTCCTATTTGGAGAGAACAAACACATAAGACATGACATAACATCACACCTATGGCCACTTCCATTTCCAAGACAGTACCAAAGCAGCAGGTACCTTGCTTCCCTCCAACACTGCAAAAAGGCAGAGGTCCTACGGCCCAGCTCAGCATTAAAGGCCACCTTTGGGCATTTAGGGTTCAGTTCTTAATCCACACCACTAACATAACAGCAACAAGATTAATACTGTACTATGTACTTACTTCAGCAACAAAATTAAAAATATTTTAGAAATACTGCATTTAATTGCTGCCAGTCAGCTGACATAGAAGAAAAATCCCAAACAAATTGTGGATGCATAAGTCATCTTTACTTCAAAAAGCATTGGGGAAAAACATTAACTGAGTCTTGCTTGAGAAGTAGGCATTGAACTGCCAGTACCTCCTCTGCAAACCATTTTCTTGAAAGACAGCTGTTTCCTAAATTAATTTGGGCCACCACATACAGACATTTATCTCGAAGTGGCTGAGAACAAGCCACATATCAGGTGACTCTGTATGGATCCTTCGGCAGTACAACAATATTGATAGAGGAAAAGAAGAATCTGAAAAGGAAGTGGGAAAATGTCAGGCTGCAAAGCTGGCGTTCTGCCATCAAAACACAGTGTTACCTATTTCTTCTATAGACGTTCAGACTTCAAAAGCAGCAGCCACATGCACTGTGACACATGAACCCGGACCACAGAGGATGTGTTCTCCCCAAAAAAAACCCCTTGATTAAAGGGGAATATTTACAAATAGCTTCAGATACATATATTTACAAATAGCTTCAAATCTGTTCCACAATTTGCACATCCTAAGATAGGTGAAAGTAATATAACAACCATTATTAATTCTAAAACAAATGAAGAATTGAACTTATAAAATGTGTTCTATACATCCTATCATGCCACCACACACTGCCTCTGCTACTGCAAGTTTCCAACTGGATTACATTGCAACCTGTTGCCTTCTCTTTTCAATTGAACGCAAAGCTTTAAAAACACCAGAAGGCTTGAAGCGTGGAAAGGGGAGCAAGTTAAAATACAATCCTCATTACACTCTGGGACTTGTTTGTGAAACTTTAATTGTCTTGATAATCTACACGTCATGAAATTTAAGTCTTGCTGCCCTTGACAAATTAAAAAACTGGATTTTTAAAGGACACGTTAAACATGTCATGTTTGGCAAATATTTTAAGTAATGTGCTTGTAATCTTTTTTGTTTCAATAGTCTTGTTCTGTCTGCATTATTATTAGTTGTTGCACTGATGAAACAACATTTGAAGATGACCTTCAAGGACTTGGTTTCAAATTAAACCATCAGGAACCCTGAGGGTAAGAGGGTTCAGTGCTTAAGAGAACACTATTATCAATTATTTCAAACCTAAAAAATAAAGCCAAGCTGAACAGTCTGTAATAACAGTAACTGTTGTCTTTTAGGTCTCTGAACAGACAGAAATCAGCGAAGACAGAGTTTTAAGATTTGTTTTAGCTCTTTATGAATGGTCCTGTTGAATAACAGAAGCTAAACTATTACATCCATGTCACAACATCTAGTTCAGGGCTATCTTTTCCCAAATGACCTAATTTCTCTCATGGAAAGCAAGTAAACATGCTTTTTTTTCCCTTCTCCTACTGCAGATATTGAGCCAGAGCAATTCTTACGGCAGTCAAAGATTGTTCTTTAAATGCAACCTTAACATTACAAATGTCAAATTCAATGTCAGTACTTCCCTCCTCCCCACTCCTAAAAATAGGAGAATATCCCTGTCACCCAGGCTAATAATCCTATCTTGGGCTACAAGGTTTGAGATGCGTACAAGTTCTTCATCATCTTCACTCACAGCTCCAAGGACAGTTGTGACAAAAACCGATTTCTTCAGCTCTCCTTCCTCAACCATCCAGAACATTTTTTTTCCCCCAGTGAGAAGGAGAAATAGCAACATGGAGGCAAAACCATGCCTGCATTCCCCTGAGAAGCCTAGATGTCCACGCACTATTCCTTACCTTGGTGGTTCAGGGAGATGCGGTTAGATGGCTCTTGGAAACCCGGTTCCACCAGATCCCGCCGACCATGAGCTGAAGTCTGATCTACATTGTCCTAAAAACGGAAGAGCAGATTATATTATCAAAACCAGGCATTCTGTACTCCCTGCAAGCTGCATTACACGGAGTCAAACCACCAATACAAAACAAAAAAACCCTGCCATGCCTCTGAAAGGAGAAACCAATGTCAGAGAAGGTGGGAGAGCAGATCACAGGGGGACACTAGGCTGCCACATTAATACGTGTGGCATGGATCCAGAATCAATGACTGTGCTGTTGGCTCATCTGTACACCAGTTTGCGTTC
Source organism: Machaerirhynchus nigripectus (assembly GCA_013397975.1). NCBI lineage: Eukaryota > Metazoa > Chordata > Aves > Passeriformes > Dicruridae > Machaerirhynchus > Machaerirhynchus nigripectus. The sequence continues at coordinate 645,292 of VZRQ01004873.1, read as the reverse complement.
CAAACTGAGAAACAGTGATGTAAATGCACTTCCTAGTTTAACAAAAGTTTCTTCTTGCATCAAATTATGCGGAGGCTTGGGGCTTTGTTTTCTTTAATTCCAAGTCTGTGGCTTAGGGCTTTGTAACTAATTAACTGGACTGAAACAGATTCAGTAGTGAACTACTAAACCTCAAGAGAAATCAGAAGTTCAGTTTAGATAAACATCCATGGCTCTGGATGCCAACCTGTTGTTTTTTTCATACTGGAACTTTCACAAGATCAAGTTTCATGAAGTTTTAACACAAACTGAATTGGCTAAGTCTAAAATACCACGGTTTCTCACAGATCTTGCCAAAGAAGACAACTAGAAGGAAGAAGGAAAATTAAAATACAAGCAAGAAAATAGGAAAAGTAAGATAAGACACATTTTAGAAGTATGAGAAGGAGAGTTAGAGCATGGTTTTACAAAAGTGGCATACTTTTGCATATACCAGCTAAGGGTGGGTATGGAAAAGTGCATAAAGTTGACTGCATCGATATATCACCAAGCATGAACTGCTGCAGCTAGATACGTGACTATATACATGATCCTACTGTGCCCAAAGTGTGGGCTAAATACTCAGTGCCATGACCTGCTTTTGTGTCAAAACATAGGAACCACCTTCACGGCAAATGCCACTGCAATTAAGGCAGAGTAACATGCACACAGTGAACGGCAATTCAACCACGTGCAACCATGAGCCCTCAGTCCAGCACTGACACAATATAAGCTAATGCTCAAAACCTAATGGATGTAGTGTTTGGGGACTAGAACTGTATATAGTTACACCGCATATGAAATAAGTTATCTCTTCATTAGAGAGACTGTCTCAGCAAATGCTCGAGCTTTGATTCAAGTACTCAAGCACTGGTCTCGAGTGTCGTCACCATCAGGGATCAGTTCAGGAGCCCACAGGCATTTAAAAGACAGAAACTGACAACAGCGGTATGACTAAGAAAGGTTTTTATGAGTAAACACTGTATGGTAAGATACAAATGGCATCTATCTATCTATGCCAGATACAACTGGGACCACTCAAACTTCTGCCTCCATATTGGCTATCTCCCCTTATAGCTCTTTACATTCTTCGCGCTGATTTCACAACACTGGCTGTTATTTCATGCGCCACATCTCGCTTATCTCATGAGTTTTTGTTATTGCTTCTCAGGAATCAAAAAAACCCCCAAACCACATCAGACCTTCTGTCAGCACAACTGTCTTTGTTCTTACTTTCTTGAAACACAGCAGTATTTGTTAGCTCTTTCACTGGAGCTAACTGAACACTCACAAGGAACAAGCAACTCACGAGCTCCTGTTTTCATCAAATCCCTTGCAACCACAGGGTATCACATTCTAACATGATTAGTACTTTGGAGCACTAGTCATTCTCACTGGATTTATCTCATTTTCTTTGGGACACCACACAGCCATCACTGACCTGGCCCATATCATCTCCATTTTAAATCTGAGGCAGAAAATTTGGGACTTGCAGCACAAGAAGGCAGCTCCAGAAAGGACATACAAAATTATGCATCTGTTCTCCAGAAAGTTCAGTTGTGATTTTTCCAAGGTGCCAAGGTGCAACAGCGGGAGGAGATGCTTATCTAGGAAAAGTTTCAATCAAAACTTAAAAGCTGAAGCTGACTCCTCTGAGTACAAAGGCTAAGAGGTAAGCATCACAGGCATGGAAAACTCAGCAGAACATCCCTCCCCAGCCCAGAGCTTTTCTCTGTGCATTTCCCTCCATGAAATTCACCATGACCAATTTTTACGGGGTAGCTAAAACACCACAGGTGCAGTTTAGCAGCATTAGTTCCTTCACTTCCCAGGAAGAAGTCCCAACGACTAACACACGGATGCAGTGACATACTGCCTCTTGGCTGGGAAGAGCAACAGGGCATCCCAAGAGAAATAAAAGCTGTAACAAGAAAACCAGTTATGAGCTATTTGCCACACACCTGAATGTGTTGTTAGTTGCCCCAACATATAAAAGTCCCTTCTGGAAGGCAAAATTCATGAAGTACTACGTAGTAACAAAGGTGAAATGGGGCCGAGATGCATCATTTTACATTTGGGTTTCCCACAGCAGTAACACACAAACACTTAACTGAGAGACCTTATTTCAGGCTTTCACCTGGCTCCAGGCCCGTAACTCTTCAATTAAACCAGACTTTTCTTTTTTCAAACTAGCAATTGCCAAAAATTTACAGGAATAGGATACGCCCTCTCTGGAATCACCTTACATCTGTACCAGAAGATGCTGAGAACCACAGGCCTTACTCACAAAGTTGAGCCAAAGCCATGGTAAGGTAGATCAAAGTTTTCAGAAACAGAGGTTACAGTGACTAATGACTGCTGGTGCTGCCCTTATAAAGCTGATGCCCCTGCCTGTTTTGTTCAGTTCAAACACCTGCCCACAAGATCCAGAGAGCTCTCCTGCAGCTTGAGCAAAACAGGGAGGCAAAGGTTTCCTCCGGACACTGCGGGCCAGCAAAACCCAGGTGCTAAAGCAAAGCGACAGGCCGTGCATAAACAAAGCCACACCTGTTAGAGCAATGCAGGCAGTGGAGGGGAAAAGGTAAGGGCGGTGAGGTTTAAAGAGCCAGGGGTAGTTTCACATGACCCTCCAGAATCTGTTTGTGTCCGTTGTGCACAGACAAACGCTGGCACTCGGCCAGCTGCAGTGAGGATCACACACTGGAACAAGGGTAAAAGAAGAAAGGGGAGGGGGGCAGGAAATAAAGTTATATAATTGCTCCCTGCCAGCAGCCTTATTGTTGGGCCCCAGCTCGGGGCTGAGGCCATGGCCCTCAGCAAGGTGGGCACCTGCTTTGGTCCGTCACCATCCCCCCTGCTGCAGCTGAGAGCAGCCTCCAAGTAAGTCATTTGTTTGCTTCATGGTTTAATCCCCAGCTCTCCCTCCTCTTCCAATAAATGCTCTCAATATGAAATTAAAGCATGTTACTTAACTTACTGTACCATCCAGCTATTGAGGTATTTTTAGAAGCTAGCTGAGCATTAGCCCTCGCTGACTTTTTGCATGTGCTGTTTTCTCTCTCAGTCAGCATCTGCAACCAAGGATGATTTAATCGAGTGACTAGCAAGAGTGCTAGAAGGACCTGAAGCAAGGTCCTTTAAAGCATTAGCATTTCATAAAGCCAAACACACCATCATTACAGGTCAGATTACAGTGTCCTTTTGCAAACCCATGTTGCACGACACAAAATGCGACGTGCTTGCATCTCCTTAAGAGCCAAAGTCCACTCATAGACAGTGTTATCTCTACATATCAGTAACCAGGACAATCTAGATTTATTTTTCAATCTATAACCAAGCCTTTCAAGTTGCACTCCTTCAACTATGACATACAATGTTTGCTGCTGTTTGTGCTAGCACGATAAGCATTTCAGTTATCTAAGAAAACATTAAATCTCATCTTTTAATCAGAGAATCAGCCAGACATATACTACAGCAGCTCTGCTGTCTGCACACGTGCTCTTTAATCACCTCTTTGGCTCCAAGTGCCACTGTTCCCACCTGCAGTTTAGCTCAGGAGAGTATTTATCAGTATGAGATAGCATTATTAGATAGACCAGTGTGTTGCTACTACTCTGCTGCTGCTTCTCTCATCCTAGTTTTTTCAGCAAAGGTTATCCAGTCAGTCATTCAGGGTAATCTTACTGGCAAATAGTGCTTAGAGAAGGGAGGAGGCAGATTTGAAAGTACAAACAACGAAGTATCGTTTATACTTCCCTTCTCCCTCATTCTTTGCAAAGAAAGGGGTCTAGCATTAGCAAAGACAGAGTAGCTCTCTGGAGAGGTCTGGAAATCCCCTGAAGGCTTCTGCTTCTTCTAATTTCAGCAGTCGCTGGAAGTTTACAAGATGAAGAAAGGCTACAAGTGGCAGCACAGCTTCTCGGAAGCTCCTGGGAGCACGGCCAGACTGAGGATGTCCAGACCACCAAGACGACAGTCCCTGTTTTTGGATTTACTGTAGCTGTCTGCAAACCCACAGTGCCGTGCCCCTGAACAAAAGGTTCAATTGAGCAAGAGTCACGCGTACTCATGCCAGCAGTCCCACAGCAACAAATTAAGATCATGACATACTTCTGATGTTTGTACACCGTCCAGCACAACAGAAAGTAAAGTCAGACGTGCTGACGGGTCTCACCGCAATTTAGGAGACTATCAAGGCAGATATGCCTCAGTTTGCAGAGAGGGCACTCCTGCCAAACAGGAGCTCCCTGCCAACCTGGCGGTGCTCCTTCATCACACCAAGGTACAGGTCTTAAAACTAGCTGAGCGTAAAGAGAAAATTAGCGAAGTCATTATTTGAACCACCACAGCTTTACTCTGTTCAGGCAATTTGTGCACAGCAAAATGAAGTACCTTAAGTTAGCACAGACCGAGGAAGCTACTGCAGAGTGCTCAAGTGTAAGCGGTTCCCAGAAAAAAAAACAATTACAAAAATTCACTGAGGAGGTGAACACCAAGGTCTGCGAAAAAGTGGACACAGCTCCAGGCTTCAGGAGCAGAAAGGGGATACTTTGAGAAATTACACTCTCTCTTTGTGTTTGCAACTTGTTGCTCTTAGATGAAGGACACAGATAGACAAACATTTCTTTATCTGACCCAGTACTGTCATTCTTAACATGCCCCTGGAGTTTCCTTAGGCAATGAACAGATTAGACCTCATTTCTTCTGAGGATGCTTTATAAGATTCCTCACTTTCCAAACAAAAGACTGTTTGCATTTATGTAAAGTAACTTCCTGCACTGCTTTTTAAGCTATGCTGACTCTTTATACCATGATTTTGCAGCTTTGATTTACTTCAAGCATCAAATGCAGAAGGAGGATAATAGACTCAATTATGCTAAGTGCCGAGTAGCCAGCTATTCATCTAAATAAACTTTCCTACAGCTTACTGGTATCTACAGCCATCCAGAGTTTCTGCTCACTCAATTTTACTCTTAGCCCTCTGAAGGCAAACACACAGGCTATTACAAGAATAAATTCAACTGACAGATCCAGACCAACGTTCAAGTTCTAAACCAAACTCCGCAGTCCAGATCAATTAGTAATTCATGTAACGCTCCTTTCTTAGAAATACAGCAGCACAGGCCCCTACCAGACAGCTGTGTAGTACAACATATTTTCAGCAAGCTGACACTCCAGAGTTTGAGGAAATTTGTCCCAAGTAAGAGTCCTGAGGGAAGTGCAAGGCTTTTGGGTTTGTCCAAAGTCACTGCTTTGCAAACGATTTCAAGTTTACTCAAACACAGTGCATATGTTTTACTGTTTTCTGCCAGAGTGGTTAACATGTCATACAAATAAAGAAAACACAGGCTTTGCACACTAGGCAAAAAACTTTAAAGCACATTCTCAGACAACCCACATATTACATAATTAAAGACCTGTAACCTGGTTTCCTGCCTCTTAACTATAGTCATTTGACTAGGTAAGAGCCAAGTGAAAGGTTCAGTAAGTCAACAGAGTAACTGTGAACCTAGAATTTTAGCATTCCCATTGCTAAGAGAGCTTGTACAAACAAGGGCTTAAAATAAAGCCACTTAGCTTTGTCAAAAGTCGGGCTCTCTCTCCTGAAGTAGCAAAGCCACTAACTGCAGGAATCCTTCTGATTTTACAGTATTGGCTGTCAAGACAGGGAGCAATAACCCTAGAGACCAAGAACAAACAAGCCAGCTCAGGATTACAGGAGCAGCACAGGCAGCAGCACATTCCTCCCGACACACCACAGCACCTCCGATCCTCAGTGCCACAAATCACTTAAAACATGCAATAACCTGGCAGGGCACACAGACCTGTTGTGATCCACACGTTCCTACAACCCTCAGCAGACTTACCAGCTCACCATGCAACATACATGATAGCTACAACAGACCAGGAATTACCAAAGAGAGAAGGAAAGCGAGGCTGACAGACAAGACAGATCTGCGCCCGTGGTCCATGTCTCTGCAGTGGCAGAGAATTTGTTAAATGAATCACAGGAATTATATTACGTCCCATGATACAGGGGAAGGCAGAAAGGCTTGTCAGTCTGACCTTGGAGGAACTTCTCTCCCGACCCTCTCTGGGCTTCAGCAATCCACTGATCAGAAATCCTTAAAGTCTGAAAAAAACCGGGGGTTTGGACCCTGTTGTCAACACTGAAACCCCATCGTGTGCATGACCTGAGCCAGTGAAGTGTTTCTTCCTAAAAACTATGGCCTGACACAGTTATAGAAGCCACTGCTATAGCTGAGCCAGAAAGTTATTTTTCTGAAGGTGCTTCAGATTTATTTTTAGGAGTCTAGTTATGTGATTTATCACTACCTGCATTGCAACTGCTATCAGGGCAAACCAAAAAACCACTGTCATCTACCAGCCAGCTTTTTCCTGTCACCCCTGCCCCGACTCCCAGTGTCTCTTTGGCATCCAGGAAATGAATTAATTAATGAATGTAGTCTATCAAGAGCTGGACCACAACTAGCAACCTCCAACAGTATCTGGCAGCAGCAGTTTACTCCTAAAAGGCTTTTCTCCAGCAAGGCAGGAGTGAGCACACCATGTCAGCTGACAGCTCCAGCAATGCACTTTTACAGCATGCATACAGGCTAACATTACAGATTCAGCTTCTCCAGGCTGATTTTTGCAAAACTGGCATTAACAGGGCTTTCAACACTCCTGAACCCAAGATTTGGCAAGAACTCTCTCACTAGATGCAGTCCTCTCTTAGTAGGAACTAACTACTTCTGTAAGAATTGAGCTGTCTCCCCATACTCTGCACAGGGAAATTGGATAGTATATTCCACAGCGAGCACTTTTTGGACCAGACTGCCATTTATTATGGTAGAAGAAAATCCAATGCATCATGGTTGCTGTCTTTTAATCAGCTAGCAAGGAGGGAATCCAACTGACAGGCTTAGAAATGCTAAAAGCTTTGTTCTATTTTTAATGAGACTAAAACCACTGTGGCTGTTAGAGACAGTTTACATAGTTTACAGCTAAAATAAAGTCTTGAAATACAGAAAAGAAACAACTGCACAAAGTTCTCAGTGAAAGCAATTACTCATTAGAAGTGTCTTCACCTATAAAGTACTTAGAAAAATGAAGCATTTGCTTACTGATAAAGTAACCTTTCACTTATTTTTTTAAAACAAACTATGTTTCTTTTCATTTCTAACAAAACACCACTGAATAAATGAAGTTTATATTAGGAAATTCTTCACAGCAGGAAAGTCACATGCTTATACAGAAATTTTGTTTCTTCTGCTAACACCCACAGAACCTGATAATGTATCTTTAGCTTGTACTTAGCTCTAAGTTAGCCACACCTCCAAAGCAAGTCTCTCTCACTGGCAAGGGACTGCCACTGACAAAGCTACGTGTTCAAAGCTACATCCGGTGCTGCATGTTTTATGCTCTTTGGTTTGGGTCAATACTGACTCAAAGCAATAAAGTCCCTGAAAAATCTGGGTTTTTTGGAGAGAGAACTGCACTTACCAACAGGAATAAAATTGAAAAATTGAGTTTTGTCACCATGAGAAAGCATAACCTAAAGCAATATGTCATAATCTTCTTCTTTTTAAAGGGCATTTTCAGTGAGATCTTGTATCAAAGAACTGACACTTAACAGACTACACCACTTAAATTGAGCCAAAAGCACAAGTTCATACGTTTTAACTGCTATATTGGATGGTGCTCACACAACCCAAGGGAGTAATGCAACCCACAACAATGTGTTGTTGCTCATAAAACCTATTGCGTATTCAAGAATCCTTACCAGGGTCACTATCCGTGTTTTTTCCAAGTTTCTGAAGTGCATGGTCAGACTTTATTCCTTCTTCATCAGAAGGACAAAAAGAAACATAATGGGGATGAATATTTGTACCCCCGTGCAATGGAAAATTTCAGCACTGCACAGTTGCTAACATACCTGTCCAATCTGAGAAAGCATCTTCAAAATTCTTTCCTTTTAGCTTGTATTAAAAAAAAAAAAGAAAAAGAAAAAACAACTCCATATATTCTTTCAGGGGAAGCTGTAACACAGAAAGAAGGTACAGGATATTCGATCCTTTCCAGCACACTGGCCTCCCCATGCTCAGACCTGTGAAATACAAGGTAGCTCATCTGTTCTACTTGGCATCAAATCCACCGCAGCTTTGGTTATAGCAGCACTGCTGGCCAGCTGCTTCCAAGAACACTGGCTTTGGGAGTCAGGTTTTGACAGCATCCTTCCACCACGTGGACAGGAGACGTTCCGCAAAGTGCCTTGGACAGTCTGTCCCAGCACAGACTAATGATGCCCTGAATTAACCTTGGAAGGCTCAGTGCTTGAAAGGATGAGCTGGTGGACTCTGGATCTGGCACTGCAGCAACACATTTGTGTGTCTCAGGCCAGGGGAGGGAGAAGGGAAGACACCACCCGGGTTGAAGGAACCACTATTTCCATACAAGTGCATCTCTTCAGGAATTTATATTCAAATCTCCATGCTTTGGGAAGTGGCAACCACAGCCAGATAACCCAAATTACATTTAAGTGTATGTAAGCTTATAGCTAGGAAGCCTTAGACGTCAAGACAGATGAAACTCTTAACAAAGAAATGAAAGTAGCATGAAACTCAAAGAGATTTATACCATCTGAATACGAGTCTGCTCTCTTACAGCCAGCAGTGCTATCCCCCTTTTGAACCTGAACCATCACAAAGACAAACTGAGAATCTGAACAGGCCAAGGAGTGAAGATGGTTCTTCACATCCCTCGACAGAAGTTATAGAAGGATAAACCTCCTGTGGGGAAGGAGCCACTATGCCCACACAGACCATGGAATTTTACTGGATGTCAGCCAGCAAAGTAACTCTCACCTGCTAATGAAATTGCTCTTCAGGTCTTCAAACTGAAAAGCTGACCAATGCCAGGTGTCATGTTAAAGTCATACAAGACTACTTTACTATCCTTTCTTGCTTCAACTATTAGCAACATGGACCTCATGACTCTACTTTTTAGCCAATTTGCTCAATTGCTGAAATTTAGGGTGTGTTTGGTACCCCTCCCCTCCTTTCCAACAGTGTTCCTTGGCACTAGATACATACTTAACTAGGTCTAAAACTGCCTGTCCCATCTGAGCACACCTATGATCCTAATTACCTGGACCACACACCTTCCTGCTCAGATGAAGATCCATTCTCTTGCTACATGGTGCCATCTGCTCCGGAACTCATTGCTCACTTCAGACAAGGGGATTTGTAGTCCAGGTTACTTGCTCTCAATTAGATACAGAATTAAGTCTTTACACATCTCCAAATCAGCAAGCCTTACCCAAAAAAAGAAGGCACTTCAGAATCTCAGATATGGGGTAAATGTTTATACACTTCAGTTGACCGCTCTATACCCTACTTAAACCCCACAGAAATCACAGACAACTTAAGGCACAATAATTATTCATGATTAATCACCCAGCATCAGATTTTGTATTGGAACTGACTGCTGTGCTCTCCCCTAGCCAAATATCAGGGCTACAGTCAGAGCAAATCAGTAATGTAATTTACGCAAAAAAATGTTGGAGTCGAAGAAACAGTCTGCAATATACAGGTATTTTAAAAAAACAATTCTTTTTTACTATTTACACTGCAGTAACAGATTACTTTGAAAGGCTTCAGAATAGAAAAAAAAGTAAACCAAACCCCACATCATTACCAACAGAACATGATGCCTGAATGTCTGCATTTCTTTCCTTGATCGTGTATGAATCTCATTTCAACTGTGCAGCTTTGAGGAAGTCACATACATAACTGCGCCTTTCACAGTGATGTTTTCAGTTTTCATGAAAAAAAGAAAAATCCTCACAGTGATGCTCTATTAGACTTCATAAAGTTGCCACCCCCAAGCGTTAGCACACAATGGTTAGACAGAAATTCTAATACATATGATGCTGCAGTCTGCATTACAGAAATACCTACATAGAAATTGTCAATTCATAACAGCTGGAAAGAAAACAAAAATTAAGATAAGACTAAGAACAGGAGCCATCCTGACTATTTCAGTGCATCACTGTCTTATTCCCATTTCTCAAAATGAAAGAAACTCGCAGGGCTCAATATTGGGCCCAGTACTCTTCAGTATCTTTACTGATGATCTGGATGAGGGTATCAAGTGCAGCCTCAGTGAGTCCACAGGCAACACTAAGTTGTGTGGGAGTGCTGATCTGCTGAAGGGCAGGAAGGCTCTGCAGAGGGATCTGGATCGAAGGGACAATTATATGAGGATCAACAAGTCCAAGTGCCAGCTCCTGTACTTGGGTCACAATAACCCCATACAACACTGGAGGCTGGGGAAGAGTGGCTGGAAAGTTGCCCAGTTAAAAGGAACCTGGGGGCCCTGGTCAAGAGCAGCTGAACGTGAGCCAGTGCGTGCCCAGGTGGCCAAGAAGGCCGATGACACCCTGGCTTGTATCAAAAGTAGGCCAGTAGTGCCAGGGCAGTGATCGTCACCCTGTACTCAGCCACACTTTGAGTCTCTGTGTTCAGTTCTGGGCTGCTTATTACAAGAAAGACATTGAGGTGCTGGAGTGAGTCCAGAGAAGGGCAACAGAACTGGTGAAGGGTCTGGAGAATGAATCCTGTGAGGAGTGGCTGAGGGAGCTGAGGCTGTTTAGCCTGCAGAAAAGGAGGCTCAAAGGGACCTTATCACTCTCTACAACTGCCTGAAAGGAGGATGTAAGCCAGGTGGGAGTTGGCCCTTTTTCCCAGGCAACCAGCGATGGGATGGGAGGACCCAACATCAAGCTGCACCAGAGGAGGTTCAGGTTGGACATCAAGAGGAATTTCTTCATGAAAAGGGCTGTTAAACATTGGGACAAACTGCACAAGAAGGTGAGGGAATCACCATCCCTGGAGGTGTTCACAACTGGCTATGGAGCTTAATGCCATAGTCTAGTTGACAGGGTGGTGATCTGTCAAAGGTTGGACTCAATGATCTTAGAGGTCTTTTCCAACCTAAATGACTCTGATTGTCTTCACTACCCTTAGAAAAAGAAGTAACTAGGTTTGACTATAGTAAAATCCAAGCACCTCAAAGGTACTTTTGAGCCCGAGAACTTCTCTCAGTGATCTGCCTAGTTTACCTATCTCTAACTTTCAAAAATCTAGGTACCATATGAAATATGCTTCATTGTTACACTTGTTCCAGTATCAATAAAAATATATATTTGTATCTATCCATCTCAAGGTAACAGCTGCCATGTTTTCCTCTCCTTGAGGAAAAGGAGTTAATTGCAAGTAGCTCTACAAGTTATCCTGCATTAAGAAGATGGCTTTATCAGAAAATCTTTATTGACTTAACATTCTCTGAAGGAAGAAAATTTACAAAAGATCAGCAATTTGCATTTAAATAGTAACAAATTACATGTAAAATTGCACGCTGTCCCAGGAAAACACAATACAAAGTATAAATCTTCAGTTTTTGCAGAAGCTGGCACACTAAACGCAAGCACGTCAATCACCTCTTCATGCTTGGAAGGTTTTCTTTTTGCTTTGTTCTGTTTTAAAGTTGTTCACAGCATAAGTGTGTCAAGTGACCACTTATTTTATACAGCTCCTCCCCACTTCTTTCAACACCGACTGGACACATCCAAGGAAGTTATCCACAGCACATCAGAACATACACTGAGGTGCTTCTACACGATTAGCAGCAGCTGCTTTAATTCCACAGAAAGCCTCTGAGGCTACATTGAAGCCTCAACAGATCAAAAGGGTTTCATAACTACCAGAATGCTACTGGAGGAAGGTCTGGTGTGCCAAACATTGCCAAGGCATCACATGAAACAATACAAGCAAACCACCTCAAAACAAGACCTGCCCAGGTAAAGGGTCTCCAAACAAGGAGAGATTTGAAGGGAGATTGCAAAGCTGGTCAGCCAGAAGAAAAGTTCAAGAAATCCCACAGTTGTAATAAATCCAAGTGTGCAATGTCTGATCATGCTGGCTTTAGCAACACTGAAACACTGCTGCTATCAACCACAAGAACATCTCTGGAACTGGATTTCTACTGTTGGCTTCAAGAAAAGATGGGATGCAGTTGGATGAGCTGCTATTCAATTGGCATTGAAGTGGCTTTTTCTTTCTCTTCAGTGAAACCACTGCTGAAGACTAGGGAGGAGAAGTAACTTGTTTACCTTGCAGTTCAAGGGGCTGGCACCTTGTACATGAGCAACTACCACACTTCAGCTGAATGGCAATTAATTCAGCGTGGAACATTTTACAGCACAACCAGTATTTATTGTACTGCTTCCTCTAGTTTTGAGCTATTCTTTCTAACTCAAAAATGCAGGTCTATGAGGTAGTAGAAAGGATTCCTGCTGAGATTAAAGTCAAATCAGAGATCAAAAAAAAAAAAAAAAAGGCATCTGTAGGATGAGGAGGAGAAGAGGAAAAACCCTGAACTAGGCTTCAGAATCAAGCTGTGGGTGAGAGGAATCGGCCACCTTCTGGATACAGATAAACAGAAGGCTACTTATTTAGCTAAAACAAGAAAATTAACTGTGACAGATTATCTAGAAGCTCATTAGCACACCACAATAATGACAGCACGTGTAATCCTACATCATAATAATACATGTTATTGTGTCAATATCCCTGTTTCAGAAGATGCTACTGGGACAGTCGATGGATGAGAAGTTTCTGATCTTGTGGGTTTGGGTTTATTTTAATCTTCAGGGCAAGTCATAATCTAAAAGATACACTGTCAAAAAACTATTTTTCCAACTTTTTCTCATCCAGCGTAGCAGTTATGGTTTGTGACATAACCATACAGGCAGTTCATGTTCAACAGCCAGCAGCTTGTCATAATTCTGAGGACATAAAGGACTCCAGAAAAAACAAGATTGAAAGAGATGCCTTTTTCAGAACATCTTTAGCACACTTCAGTTAGCCCTTTTGCTCTCATCATGGCAAAAAAAATAATGTATTTCATGCAGAAATTTCACCAGCAAACACATAGGAAGGAATTTTTTTCCATCAAATTTGCAACACACTGCTTTATAGGTCTATATGGTCAGAAGTAGAGAAACAAGCCCTCTGAAGTCTTAACTCACATTTACCTTAGAAAATAGGCTCTAAAAACGCTTCCATCTATGAAACACTTGAGGTGACCATCTCAAATATTGACATTTATATTTGGGTTGAAGAATTCCTTGAGTCTGTCCTGAATTTGAAAAGGAAAAAAAACTCACCTAACTTGAGAGGGTGTGTGTGGGTGAGTAAACATGTTAAGCTGCCTAAATAAATGGATTATTTATGTATGTATGTAACATTTGTGTTACATATGATCCTGGAGTTACCTTCTGCAGATATCTTTTCAAGAGGTCATGGTGGTGTGGCCAACAAGAAAAAGCTCTGGAGGAAGGAGGATATGCAGAGGGGGAACAGGGTACGAGCACACAGAAGGACTGTGCAGGACAAAAGGGCTTCACTCAACCAGATGGCAGGAGACCCAGAGCCTGTAGAGGGTGACTAGGAAAGAAAGCTCATGGAAGTGGACTAACCACAAGTACAGTTAACTGTCTCCTGACATCATCACTGGCAAGATGTCTTCCAGAAAGAGCCCATGACCTCCTTCCAGAAGGGCCAGAACATCTTCTCCCGAGCTCCTCCAGGCACTACTCTCCATCAGCCTGAACAAAACCACTCAAGGAAATCCTGGGAGGCCAGGTGTCTGCCAGAGAGATGGAAGAGGTAGAAAACCCACAGGCAGGAAAGGGAGATGTGAGCCTTGCCAGGCTAGGCACAAACTCTTTACAACCAATAAAACAGTTCATGCATTTGAAGGCTTTTGTCAGCCCTTCCTCCCTGACCTGCACCGCCTCCTTGCTCTCCAGGCACGTGGATGGCATCTCTTCTACAATGGGCCTACAGTGGAAAGGAAAGGCAAACATCTGGCCAGGACTCTCCTGCCTCCCCACCAAATGACTCAGAGTCAGGGGCAGTCATGACCAAAGCACAGCAGCATCAGTCAGATCTGAGGGTGGAAGCTCATAAGGCGCTCAGCAAGGGGGACCTTCCCCACATCACCCCAAGGACAGTCCTGAGGAGATACGGCTGGCAGTAGGTCCTCAGAGAAGGCAGCACAGGAGACAGTCCACTTGGATGTAAGCCTTGCAAGAGAGAGTAAACATCAGGGAAGCCAGGGGAGTGCCACAACAGGAGACTGAGTACCAAAAGCCTGGCTAGGAAGCCACAAAGGACAGTGCTGGGACAGGAAACACCTGAACAATTGGCTAGCACCTCTAGGTTCTCCTTTGCTTCTGTCACACTGCCAAGCCCCTCATTTTCCACCTCAATACTTCTTCCTAAAGGATGTACCCACCATCTTTAAGTAGACTAATGTTTAGAATACCTGTCTTGCTCAAACCGAACGAATCCATTTCCGCAGCCAGGTGCATGGGATGGGGAGAAACTGGACACAAATCAGCTAATTCACATTTCTGACTCACTCACAAGCAAACAGTGCTGTTCCAGCTGCAGCCAGCACTGGACACTACTAAGATTTCTGGAGTGGGTTGAAGATAACTTCACATCACAAGTGATCAGTGAGCCAACCGGGGGAAGCATTTTCCTGCTTGACCAACAAGCTGGCAAAGCCAACTGGTGGACAAAGAAGAGCCAGCTGGGGAGGAAGAGGCTGATGGCAGTGGAGATGATGCAGAGATGACAGTAATGAGTAAGCAAAGAGAGCAAGACTACCAGCAGAATTACAGTCCTGGACTGTGGGAAAGCAGATTTTTAGCCTGTTCAAGGATCTGCATGCAAGGTTCCCATGGCAGACTTCTCTGAAGAATCAAGGTATCAAGGCAACAATCTGATCTTGCAGGACAGCCTCCTCAAACCTCAAGAATGGCCTATTGTGGCATGCAGAATGTCACGGAGGAATGGCAGAAAGCAAGCTGAATGGGCAGGCAACTCCTGCCTCAGCTTAAATGGTGAAACACAAGGCTGAAGCAGGAAGAGGTTAAACAGAAAGTATATGGAGATTGTGCACATGCAGAAGAGCTGGAGCAAGCAAAGGATGCCAAGAAAAAACAAGGAATTGTTACATAGGCAAGTAAGGACAAAAGGATGGCTAATATTAGTTTAGCTAGTTCTCAGTTGTGCACAGGACCCAGCAGCTAAGGACACAAAAGACCAATGATTTTTTTGCCTCAGTTTTTCCTAGTTCCTCCTCATGTCTCCCAGTTCTTTGAGCACAGTGTCAGCATCTGGAGGATTGAACCATTACTCACAGCAAAGGAAAGTTATGGATCAGACAAGCTAACCAGGAGCAGATAGGATGTGTTAGAAGGTGCTAAGGAAGCTAGCCAATACCACTGCAAGGCTACTCCCTCTTATCTTCAAAAGAGTAAGTCACTAATCAGAGGATGATTCTGGTGACTGCAGAGGCAGAGAACACATTCCTCTTCAAAACAGGTGAGGATAACAATATGAAGAACCAGAACCTGGTCAGCTTTAACAAGTCGGCAAGATTACAGAGCAAGTCCTCCTGGACGTCACTGCTAGGAACTCAAAGGACAAAAAAATGCAACTGGTAAATCTACACTGGCTGTTCCAAAGAACAAGTCATACTTGTTTGCAATTTTACACCATTTGTACTAAGGGTCTTATCTCTCAAGAAACCAAAACACTTACACAGATCATGGATCATTGTGCTGCCTTCTGATTTCATCTAGCTGCACATACTAGGTTTTTTCAAATACATAGTTAAAATTTTACAACACTGGACAATCGTATGGAATTTTTGAAACATCTATTTTCATTAGAAGAGTAGGCACCTCATTTGCACTCCTCACAGCCCAAAGCAACCTGCCTCAATGTAGCAGAAGGCTGTAGAAAAGTCACCTGAATACTTGAGAAGAACCTACTGCAACAGCATAAAATTCATCAAAAATACCTCTTCGCCTCCACTGAAGTATCAATTCTGCAAAACTCATGTGAGCTGAAATAACGGCCTGTCACTCTCCTACACTAACAGCTTCAAGAACTTCTTCAAGAAAGGTGCCAACACCACTTTGTCAGAAACCCCCTCCTGAACTGTGCAGAAGTATTCACTATTCTGGGGAACTTGCCAGCATGACAGTATTTACTGTATGACTAATATGCATTAATGAAGCACAAATGGACAACTATTTACTTGTGCTAATAACTAAAGCGCTTTATTAGAGCTAAGGCCTCTAGCATGAAGGACTGCCAGGTTCCCCCACTTGCCAAAATTATGTCAAAAAATGGAGCCAGTATGTAAGACATCAAGAGCTACAGCCAGTGTGTAGTAGAGTCTTAAGTCATTGTTTAACGTTCAGCTTGCAAAGGACCAGCATGCTCCAAAACCACTGGCTGTTTCCGAGGGCTTGTCTTTTCATTGTAGAGGCTAGAATTTCAAATATGCACACTGGCCGTACCAGTAGGCAGGCCAAAGCTCTCTTAAAATAGCAGTAAAGCCTGAGAGCTTTGCTGGGCATTTGTGTTCTACCTTTGATTGCCCACTGTTTTTTCAAAACCAGAAATAAAAACACTGTATCTTAATGCCTCGGATTAAAATATCAATACTATCTCGCATAAAAGGCCATTAATACCAATAATCTGGCCCTTTATTCATGAAGGATTCCTGAAAGCTGATCAATTTGGTAAAATTCCATCCTGAAAAAGCAAAGTCAGCCATAGAAGAAAAAGTCCTTGCTCTATGCAGCACTTCCCATCCCACCTCTCCATGAAGGGAACATACCTGCAACACTAGGACTGAAAGATACACCTCGAAAAGAGGCAGGGTTTTGTGGGAACCTAGGAATAACTTTTTTAAAAGACCATTTCAGATTCTATTATATTAGGAACTGAAAGAAAAGTTCTTAGGGAATGCAAAAAGAGCAGGTAAAGACTGTTTTCAGTCATAGCTAGTGCTAGGTGGACCTGAAATATTTATCCCTAGCTTTACCAAGTAAATGGCACCTTCACCACACCAAGGCCACGCTGAGTTAGGGCTCTCCAGTATTCTTTGAATCAGCACCTTCAGTTTGGAGTAGAAAGTCTGCAAGTGTAGAAACAAGGAGATCTCTGCCATGAGGCATCACAAAGTTTGGAAACTGTACCCTCAGTTTCTTTTTAGAAACAGGAAAATTCTCCCCTCAGATTTGATCACATGAAAAGCTTCATGCAGAATCACAGGATTTGGGGTGGCAGTTTGGAAGAGTTTTTTGCTCCCTCCTTTTTTAACTTAAAAAAATAATTAAATAAGTGCTTATGAAATATTGTTCTTCCTTTGATCAAACAGATTCTCTTTAGACTATGTAAGGCGAGAAAATGTACTGGGCATAACTTTATGTAAGGCCTGTATCTAGATCTATTTCTTGGAAATACTTAAATATAAGGCAACATTGTATCATTGGTCTTTTCCAAGGATAGAAAAGATCTCTCTGAGCCAACTGGCATGGACAGCAACACTAAGAATTATCCAAGCCACAGTGCTTTCTTGAAAAGTGACAGCTCCAAATACACAGCAATATTATATTCCCCTTAAAAAACAAAATAACCTTCTCCAATGGTTACTATTTACTTATATATAGAGCACAGAACATCTGTAGGAGGAAGGTTCACTAAAAGCACTTCCCCCCCCCCAAATTATCACTAACGTAATTCCAGTTGGCAATAACAAATGCAAATTTAAAAACAATGCTTCCATTCCTTTGTATTTTAGGTTTCTATCTGCTTATATTTATGCAGGCATTTGAAGTGTGAAGCTGTCTTAGGACTGGTACATCAACTCTCTTCTGTTAAATTAGAGCTGTTACTAACATGAAAAAACTCATACTGGTAATTCTCCAAAATAACCAGTTGGTAAACAGCTTGTTAAATATTTACTCATTTGGAAAAGATCCAACTCATGAAAAAATATACAGTATTTTGTTTGGTGCTATAGTCTGCTAAACTGATTGTTACCATTGCTTCAGAATGTTCTCATGAAGTTTTGAGAGAACAGAAAATAGTCTGTTCTTATCAAGGTGGGTATTTTTTCAGTCTGGAAGTATCATCTTAAAACTCGCATAGAAGTCAGAACCCAAAGAGACCCACTGCTTTTGATTTTCACAGTATCACTGAATGACTGGGGTTGGAAGAGACCTCCGGATGTCACCTGGTCCGATCCCCTGCTCAGGCAGAGCCACCTACAGCCGGTTGCCTATGTCTGGATGGCTCTGGACTATCTCCAAGGATAGAGATTTCACCACCTCTCCCAGGCAACCTCCGCCAGTGCTCAGTCACCCTCACAGTGAAAGAGCATTGCCCAGTATTTAGAGGGAACCTCCTGTGTTTCAGATTGTGTCCATCAGCTCTGGTCACCAGGGAAAAGAGCCTGGCTCCATTCTCTTTACAACGTTTCAGGTATTTATATATATTCCCAAGATCCCCCCTCAACCTTCTCTCAAGCATAAAAGTAGCAAACTGTAGGCTTAAACATGTATGAAAACCAGAGCTAAATCAACAGACTGCTTGCATTTAATGACAGGTTCAGTCTAGTGCTTAAGCATGAAATCATTAACAGGAAGATGCAAAATTAAACTTCTTTACTCTATTTCTTCACTTGATTTGCAACATCTGTGTTGTTTCCTGACCAGTGTTAGTAGTAATGCAAGTAGCAAATGGTATGACTGACCACTACAGTGCTTTGAGTTTTTTTTACTCAATGGGTTGAAAAAGTTCATGTAATTGAAAAATGTGGACTGAGCCATTTGAAATTTCTTGCTCTCATTCACCTTCAAAAAAAGACTTCACGTTTTGCCAACCAACCTCTATGAATTAGAATACAAAAGCAGGAGCGCAAACAGTAAGGTACACGCCTACAATTGGAAATGTAGAAAGGCACACTGGTACAGAAAAAACCAAAACAAAAATAATTGATGAGCATTTCTTGTAAGAAGGGAAACTGTAATCAATTGTATATAAATTCAGTGTAAGATACTAATTTCTTTGATGTTATTTTGCTGCATTTAAGTATTCTGATTATACACCATAGTGGTGGCAAGTAGATTTCCAATGGCCTCTTTAGGAGGTAAGCACCACACTTTTATTTCAATGTTAATGAAAACAATTGGTTTCAGGACAATTTTTTAAACAGATTTCTTTCCAAGAAAAATAGAGGCTAGAAATCTAACTTCAGTTGGTCTTCAATGAAAACTAACAAGCAGCATCAACTCTATCAGTAAAAAACATTTGCAGTCTGCACTCAGGGAGACAGATTTCATAACTTCATATTGGAGGCAACATGTCTTGTAAAAACATTCACTAATGTGCACGCTGCTTTGTGCTTTATGTCTGCTCCAGTCCGTCAACCCTCTACACCACATACATGTAAACTGTTAAAACAAGAGTATCGTCAATAAAAGATCTGTTGACTGACACCATATTTCACAAATCTGATGACTTTCTGCATTGGCAGTAGCAACATTTCAGCTTTTCTTTATGCAATATGTAGAAGAATGATGCAACGTAATAATGCATCTGGTGTTTTTTCACTCAGCTAAGCCCAAGGACTCTGAAAGCCTGCTTGTGTGCTCTGGTCCTTCCATATTGTCCTCCTAACATGAAAAACCCAAACTCTGGGACTAATTTTATGCAAGCAGAATCCTTGCAGGTTTAAGTCTAATAAGAGTAAATTAAGCCACCGTTTGTTTTGAATCTTGAAAATCATGTATTGGGTTTGTGTGAGAAGGCTTTGGTAGTGGGGGGAGGGACAGGGGTGGCTTCTGTGAGGAAAAAATACCTCTGTTCAATTGTGTCCTGGTTCTGACCAAGACAGGGTAATTTTTGCAGTAGCTGGGAGGCAGCATGGACACGGAGGTTGTTCTGTACCACCTCACCTCATTGACAGGGGTGGAAAAAAGGGGATTCTGAGGAGAATGGGTTCCTTCCTGATGAGCAAGCCTGGTACTGGTCAGGTTCCCTGAGCATTTTGCATGTGAAATCACTCTTTAAGAAACAACTTTTGTTGTCAAAATTGTTGTTGTTACTGTTCCTTTTCTTATCTCTTGGCTGTTTCCAGTACATTGTTCTTATTTTAATCTGTTATCTTTGCCTTTTGTGCCTCCAATTCTCCTCCCTGGCCAGCCCCAGGGGTGGGGCTAGGGGAGCAACCCAGTGACAGTGGGGGTTGGAGAGTCTCGGTGGGAGAACTAATCAGGGAGTACCATTCCTAAACCACGACAAATAGCAGATGAAGAGAGGAGTGGGAATATGTAAGAGAAACAGCTCTGCAGAAACCAGGGTCAGTGAAGACGGAGAGGGAGGAGGTGCTCCAGGAACTGGAGGTGAGGTTCCCCTGCAGCCCGTGGTGATGACCATGCTGAAGCAGCTGTGTCCCTGCAGGGACCACGGAGTCCCACAGGGGAGCCAGAGATCCACCTGCAGCCCATCCAGGGCCCTGTGCCAGAGCATATGGATGCACCAATGAGGCTGTGACACTGCGGGAAGCCCACGCTGGAGCAGGCTCCTGGTGGGACCTGTGCACCCATGGAGAGAAGAGCTCACACTGGAGCAGGTTTTCTGGCCCTGTTTCTGCCTTGTAATCCTCCCAAGGCACAGCAGCCTCTTCCAGAAGGACTGCACCCCACGGGAGGGACCTATGCTCATGTGGGAAGGACCCACACTGGAGAAGTTCAAGGAGATCTGTCTCCCTGGGAAGGGCCCCATGCTGGAGCAAAGGAAGAGTGTCCTCCCCCTGGGGAGGAAGGATTGTCAGAGACAACGCGTAATGAACTGACTGCAATGACCATTCCCCATCCCCCTGCATCACTGGAGGGGGGGAGGGAGAGCAAATAGTGAGTGAAGTTGAACTCGGGAAGGGCAGAGTGGGGGGAAGGGGTTTTTAAGATTTAGCTAAATTTCTCTTTATCCTACTCTGATGTGATTGGTAATAAATTAAATTAATTTCCCCCAGTCGAGTCTGTTTTGCCTGTGATGGTAGCTGGTGAGTGATTTCTCCCTGCCTTTATCTCACCCCCTAAGCCTTTTATTATATTTTCTCGCCCCTGCCCAGTTGAGGAGAGGAGTGACCAGCACCATTTTGGCCTGGCGTCTGTCTTACCTCAACTGACAAGAAACAAACTCAAAGAATCGATAAACAATTGTCAACAGCCAAGTTAATGAAGATTTTCAAACAGTGCCAGACAGACAATGAAGGCCAAAACATAGGTTTCAACAGCCTTTTCCAAGCCCACTTGGAGACAAGTTCTGCAATTGAACGTTTTTCATGCAGTTTTTTTACGATAAAAGAAATTTTATGCCCACAAACATGGACTGCAGCATGTATACCTATATTAACACTAAATAACAGACTGTTCAATTCCAAACTGGCAGAGATAAGCCTGCGTCATATAGAAGGCACCTGGATGTCACGAGGGTGAGGATTATCGCATCCATCAAGGTAATTCTCTAAATACATTGGAGATTTAATCAAATCAAAAGGTTTTTTTTTCTCCCCTTTCACTGAAAGAGAAACCCTCTCTTCTCTAACTGCCCAATCTAAGCAAGCCACCCCTGAAAATAAAAAAAGCAAGTTTCCCAAAAACCACACTCACTAAGACTAAGCACTCTAGGAAAACAAAATATAACCTCAATATGCCATGGACTTGGATCAGATGACCTCCAAAGGTGTCTAACTTGCTGTATCATTAACTGAAAGCAAGGATCAAAGCTGCCATACTAAAACCTGGAGAACCTCCGCCCAACTGTTGCTACAGATGAAGGCAGAGGAATGTCACTATTGTAATTCTGGTATTGGCAGCAAATCACCTTCACATCCACAAATCTGACATCATTGAAAGACGCTTTCATTACAGTAGCTAGCCTCTGATTAATTCTCTTAGGTATTTAATTCCTACTCTTGAAGTGGAGCTTCAAACAAACATTCCTACAAAGCTTCTCAAGTATGATGTGCAATATTCTGTACTCTTATCTGATCAAGGGGATAATTAGCAATCCTGAAATCCACAGCTCTGTACACATAAGAGAAAGCAATTTCCATTTTCTCTCTACTTTGTGGCCAAATGCTTGTAGCCCATTTTGTACCAAGTTACAAGTCCTTTCTCAAATAAGAATTCAGCTCACTAAACCCAAATTATATTAATTATTACTGAAGTCATACCTGCATCTTGGTCATGAGAAAACAAACAGAAGGCAGACAGTGGAAGATGAACAGAACATTCCCGCATGCCCAAAGTTTTATCTTCATAAACTGAGAAAAAAACCTCATCTTTTTTGTTATTTATGTCACTAAGACTTGTAGAATTAATGCAAAGGGTTAAAGAACTAAATATTCCCCAAGAGTTCAAGTCACTGCACATAAATACTGTTGTGACTACAGATTGCAAAAGAACGGAAACACAGTAAATCATCCAATTTTTTCTGAGAAATTCTGGGACTATGTTCTGAATTTCCAGGAACAGAAGACAAACACTGCCAATTCTCACTGCCGGATTTTTATTGAAGAGTTCAAGAATTTGGAAGCGACTCCTGAAAGCCACTGAAAGATAGTATTGATTTTTTTTTTTAACAGAGCTAGAGATTGTTTCTAGGAGAATGCACTCCGTGTGACCGGCTTATGTGCTAACTCCTGAGAAACTTAAAAGAAAAAAAAGATTCTTAGACAAGACCTGAAAGCTTCTGAAAGCAGCAAACCTAGCAAACAAAGAGCTCAGTAAGAAAGTCAGAGATCTATACCTTGCCCATCTCTCTAAAAACATAAAAAAATTTTAAAAGGTGGACTGGCAGCAAGACATCCCAAAGGATATTCTGTAGTGCATACTCACTTATCCAGGTTCTCATTTTTCTTGCCTTGATTATAATCCCAACCTCCAATGTGTCAATTTATTCTAATACTGAATTTACAGCATTAAGGTCCCAACCTTGGGATCTCTGGAGCAGTGGCCTTCATAGCCTTTCATTCATATTAAGTAAGAAAATGTGCTGAAAAAAGAGAATACTTCTTTACACTCTAATCTAGAGCATATTTAGTTTAACCTTCTTTCAGCCCTTTACCAACAAAATGCTTTCACTGCAGCCAAATTTGAAAGACAAGTTGATGAAAGCTCCTAAGTCAGATTTAGTAGGGGTGGAAAAACAGATGTTCAGGGTTTTTTTAATGCAAACTTCAGTTCTGACAGAAGGCACAGTAGTTGTGAATGGGCTTCCACAGCTAGTCTTCAAACTGCTTATAAGCACTTGGGGTAGTTAATACACAGTGAGCTTTGACCAAAAATAACTGAGTCACTTTCCCACCATCTTAAGTCACCCCATGTTGCTCTGACACTTCCAGTCTGCTGACTGCCCCAGACTAAAGCAGGTTATCTACAGGGTTTGTCAGAGCTAGGGACGTACCAACAAAATGTCACATTCTTACTTCCTATGAACAACTAAAGACACTATTTTCACGGGAAAGATTGACACTCAGTTAAAGAACTTGCAGCTTAAAAATGACTGCCTAGAATGTCAAGTTTCCCTTACATAGCTCTCCTTTCCCTCAGCTTCGCATCATGACTCAGATGATGCTCCAAATGAATTGGAAGCATAATTTCACAGTGCATCAAAATTATGAAGTCCAGGCACATCTATTCACATATTCTTTCAAAATCATAGATCCAAGTATAGTAACAGATTTTCAGGACATCCAATTTCTCAAAGTCCAGTCTATTTTTATAGCTGCAAAAGAAGCTATAAAAGAACTGTTATGTTTTTCCTGTTATCGGGAGAAGCATTCAGGTACATTCAGCTGACAACTCAGCATACACTAACATTAGACTTTTAACTAATTTGAGGTTTCCTGTTGGGGAAGAAAAAAATTGTAAGCTGACATATTACGCAACATGTATAAATCCCAATGCAGTTTTTTGGAAATTCTGTTGTTGTTTTCATCTGTTTTTTTGTTTTTCTTCCAAATGAGTAGCATGACTGTAGTAATCACTACTAGCAATGTTTCCCTTGGGACTAAAGGGAAAAGGTTTTAATGTCACATGACACTGTTTAATTATTTGTGTATCTACAGGGTCCAAAATCACAACTGAATCCTCAGGGTGGTAATCATATTATGAAAACAGAAGATAAAAATGCAAAGAAAAGATCATATCCAAACTAGCAATTTGCAGTTTCATAAAAAATACAAAGCAAGCATCATGCCAACTAAAACTGCCCAGGGAAAAAAGATAACTTTCACGTGCATTTTTGTCAAGTACCTTTGAATTTAGCTGGGGGTTTTTTAAAATATACTCTTTGTAATATGCCATATTGGCTGCTTAGATACAGCACAATGACTCAAAAAGCATAGGATCTAACCAAGTGTAAAAATCTCTGCCTTTGTTCCTACAAATATAGCATTCAGCAAACTGATACATTTTGGTGCAACGCATTTCACTGGTATTGTAGCTTGCCACCTTTTCTTTGGAAACCAGTGCCTTCTCCCAAATAGGAAATGGCTATTTTAAAGACAAATATCAAATCTTAATCCATACGTATTAATGACCCACTTTTTTTCAGCAGCAGAACTTGAATACAGGATGGTAACGGAGGCTCTGTTTCCAAATGTTAGCAAAACCCAGAGAATTGCCAGACAGCCATTAGCAGTTTGATGGAAAGTTTGAATGCACAATCAATCACCGGCACACAGCAATATGATGCTACGAGCTGACATGAACATGCAGTTTCACAACTTACTATCCGATAAGGAAGATGTAAAAAGGAGTCTGGGCAGCCAGCTAAAGCCATTTGTTCCTTCAAATTTTCTTCAAATTACATCTACTGCTTCCCAGGACCTGCAGAGTACAAACAAACTGTCAGAAACCATACTGAAGACATTTCATCAAATTATTATTGAAAACAGTTGGAGGAGGACGACCGAGAAGATCAAGATGAGGTGATGAGGATTTGCATCAACATGAAGTAGAAAATGTGCACATTTGCTGCCTGTAGCCTAGCAAACACGTTCAATTTGCTATTTCATTTAAAAGCCCAACATAACTATTCTCAGGCCATGTTGCTCCTACTTTATTCCCACTGTTCAGGCAAAAATGAAAGCCTCCCTTCACAGCAAAACCTTAGCCATGTGAAAACTGGCTCTCACCACTTGAGGCTACGTTTTCAATTGTGGAAAGAAAACACTGAAATCTGTGAGTTAATTAAGATGACAGTCACTTATCACATTTAAGTTGGAAAAGAACCATAAGATCACCAAGATCATTATGCAGCATTAGCCTTCAGTGCCTGGCTACACAACTTCTAACCTTTACCCTTTCCTGCCTGCCTTTTCTCTCATGGTTTTATTCTCACACAATATATCAGTGTCACATACAAATTCATTCAAGTCTTGCACTTGCTCTTCTGAGTGATTATTGGCAGCAACTTTGCAAGGTGAGTTGTGTTTCTTTAAAGCATCACTTTGTGATCAGATAGAGCTTGAAAAGAAATCTGCAAACATTTAGAGGAACATATGGCTAAAGAACTAAAAATAAAGCAGGACAATGTCAAGAAGGAAACAAAAATAAACTGAAATAAATAAACAAAGCACTGTTTGCTGCTCCAGCATTTCTTCCAACCAGTGGTGGAGACATCCCTGCAGTGTCAGACAAGCGATGTCACCTCCAAGTAGATGAAAAAAGCATGACTGGGAAAGAGAAAGCAGGCTGCAAAGCACAGTCAGAACTTTTACTTCTACCACAAGCGAGCTCCTGCCTTGTTCGCTATTAATTATCAATTAATAGCTCAAATCAAAAGCCCGAGTTTAAACAGGCTACCCACTGCTCTCTGGTAAGCATGAACCGTCACCAAACCAAAGCTGCCAGCAAAATTTATGGACAGTTAAGTCAGGGACAAGGGCAAAAAAACATCTTGGACAAACTGTTCCCAGAGGATTTCCAGCCTGTGGTTCACAAACCATGGACTCATCAAGGAAGCTTTATTTTACCTAGTTCAAGGATGAGTTTGGCTGAGGTATGATAGCCTCCTCCTCTGTCAGTAAGGCAGGCAAACTCCTGCGAACTTCTTTCCAGGAAGTAGTTACTGGGCTTCTGCAGTTTTCTGTGATCAATTCATACAGCCAATTACCTCAGGAGGAAACTGGTTTTGGCAATAGCAAGTCTGAAAATCCATTTAACCAAATATGCATAAATCCAGTTGTTTATTCTAGGTAAGTAAATACTATGGAAAAAAACCCAGAATCTTACAGGATCCCGTGGGGGCAGGCAACGCCAAGCATTTAACTGTAGGCACATTAGTCGACTTGCACTATTGCTAGTCTTCAGTCACATTAACAGTGGTCTACAGTCATCTAACTACTTCTTCACACCTAAAAGTTTGCAGTCAGTTTTAAAGGTTGGTCTGAAGATTTCACCTTAATCACCCAGTTTGTTCCAGGAGAGTTAAGCACAGATTCAAGAAAAGCTCTTAAAAACCATTTCAGTTCGGGGGAGTACCATTTTCTTTTCTTTTTCGTAAGCATATCTACAGAGAAATGAAGCAAGCCACTGGAACAGCTGTTATGAAGTTGGTAAAATGCTTTAAGCATAAAGAGAACGGTATTAGTAGCCTCTAAATGCACCAAGACTAAAGAAAGTTTACATAAAGGGGTAAGGGAAAAGAATTGAGATTTACACTGCAACAGTTCTATGTTTATTACCACTTCAGTATTTAGACATCAGGAAAAGGCACAACTGATGCAAATTTAATGGTAGGTTATTTAGGACTGAATATCAAAATACTGGTCTTTTGATATTTCAGCAGAAGGCTCCACTTCACTTATAGCAAGATAGATTAAATATGTTCCTAAACAATACCAGACCAATTTGTCTACTCTAGGGCGTGCTGCAGTTTATGTCACAGCCCCATTACACCAATGGAAGATCATAAATTACCTCAAACAAT
The DNA here is from genome assembly GCA_013397975.1 of Machaerirhynchus nigripectus. Classification (NCBI taxonomy): domain Eukaryota; kingdom Metazoa; phylum Chordata; class Aves; order Passeriformes; family Dicruridae; genus Machaerirhynchus; species Machaerirhynchus nigripectus. The sequence continues at coordinate 618,335 of VZRQ01004873.1, read as the reverse complement.
AGTTGGAGTCAAGACTGCATAATTTATCAAGAACCATTTGCTTCACTGCTACATTCTTGGGTATTCATTTGTTAACACTGCAGAAACAGAGGAAAGCAATAATCTCTAGATGATATCATTCCTGGTCAGTCACACATTAACACTGATTTAAGATCTCATCTCTTTTGTCTGTCTGAAAACAGTTTATCAAACTGCTCCTACCCCAGGAATACAAAAAGCCTTTGCTCACCTTCAAGACCTAAGGTCCTTCGTATCACATCAACAAGTAATAAATTTCATAGGGACAGAACTCTACACCAATTCATATGTTCAGTAGATAAATATTTGGACTTAGAAACAAAAACTAGATCAATTTTTCCCACGTTGTTGTCTCTAAACATGATTTTTATCATGTCACTTCTCTTCAGAGACTGTAGCTGCGTAGGGACATACATGTTCTTTCCACACCATTTACACAGCACAAATTGCAAAGAGAAATTCAAGTGCCAAGTTACTGCCCTTTTCACAAATGCCTTCGATGGGGAAGGGAAACTCCAAAGGATTGTAAATAGAAGACAAGCTACGTAGCCGATCGCTGTTACAAAACTCGGGACATTCAGTTGAGAGAACAACTGTCATGCAACATTGAGCGAGACAGCCTGTGCACATGCAGAACCAAGCGATTTCATGTGCTTTTATTGGCTTCAGAGCTCTGCCTTGGACAGAGGCCCTGAAAGAAGGACAGTCATGATAAACCAAGTTTCAAAGGTCATGAGACTAATTTTTGGAATGACATTTTCTAGAATAAAGAATGGACTATTGTGAGGCATAGCTTTGATGTCTCAGTCTCTCCAAAGTGTTAAATGAACTCATACCATCTAAAAGATTGATATTAATCCTGCATGGAAAACACTGCAGGTATGCACCCTGGAGATTGTCACTGCTCTGAAAGGGTTGTTTAAGGCACAATAAAATTACTCGGCTAACCATCAGATTGTCTATTAACGGCAAATTCAGGCCAGCACCAGGTATGTTTTTCTGATTTATCACTTGTTTTCTGCACATTCCCAGCAGAGGAAACGGTATCTCGCCCAGCACTCTGGAAGAAGACACAGCCTACGCACCTACAGATACTGTGGTAGGAAAATGGCAGGGGTATGGTCACTCTGCCAATTCAGGAAGTTTTCCAGGTTCTACATGTGCCATCTGTCAAAGTCTTTAAATTCAAGAGAAAAATAATTTTTAAAACGCAATTGCTTGCAGATTAGTTAGGAATAGGAGGAGGAGGAGGGGGAAAAAAAAGGATTTTAACCTGGCAGAGTTGCAAGACAAGCTCCAGAGCTCTTGAAAACTGGATTCATGCTCTTTTATGAAAGGTAACTTAACAAATTTGTTGTATTCTATACCCTTTTAAGTATTTCATAATTTTTCTTCTATAATGTTCTGCTTTCTATAACTGAACTATTGTGAAAGAGAGAAGGCGAGAAAGCTTCAATATAGCCTTAATTTAGACCCTGAAGACCTTTATCTAAGATCTCAGGTTTAACATACAAGTTAAAAATCTTTCCCTCTCTTTTATGCATATCTTTTATTTTCTCAGACACTAAGTATCACTATTCCATTTCTCCACACAATACAGAATGAGGTTTAGCAGACCAAACCTGGATTCTCTTAAGAAACTAGAACAAAGTCTTAAAACTGAATCAATACAATATTCTCCCCTAAGTTACCTTCAGGACTGTCTGGGTTAAGTCTACTGGACTTAAAATTTAACATCTTGAAGATCCAGGGAGGAAAAGACCCTCTTCTTCTTGGTCTACACAAGAAGCAATCTCCACGACTTCAACTGGCTGTTCTGCTGGCTGTAGGCTCCCGACTAATTCATATCATCTAGGAAAGCGTTCTCGTTTTTTCTGCAGACATGTGTGTATATATATATGTATGTATGTATGTATGTGTATTACTGAAACACGTTTACAAGATGAGGCAGTAATACGGACACACCAAGCAACCCTCTGCAACACAGGCATGAGTACCCTTACTCTGACACTTTCTTACCAGTCTACTCCTATTGCCATAGTTACAATGGAAATAAAGTTGGATACAAGCAGCATGAGGCATGCCAGTGAATTTTTTGTAGTTGAAAGACCTGACAGCTAGCAATGTCCCCAGCTGCACTGAAACTGCGGGACCCAGATGTGCTTTTGCATGCAAGATCCACACAACTTCTCACAAAAATGAAGCCTGAATGACTATGTGGGCTGAAAAGAAAGTGCCATCAGATTCCTTAGCTGGCTGGACCAAGGAGACTAAAACATCCTTGGCAGCTCACAAGTTTGCCATCAGGTTTCATCATAGCTTCAGCAATCAGTACATGTAAGGATTCCTAAAGCATCTTGCCCTCGTTTAGAGATAGCTTCAGGTGAAGACTGTGTCAATTTACAAGACTGAGAACGCCCTTCACCCTCCCCAAGGGATCACTTAGCAAGCAGGTCTGGATTCATCACCTCTAACGTTTTACTGACCACTTTCTCAACTTTCTCAGTTCAAACACACACTTGTTTCTCTCCCCAGCCCTGAATGTCCCTCCTCACACCCAAAGTCACCAGTATGCCCATGCTGAAAAATAATACTTGGCCAGTTTCCCTTCAAACAAGTTTTTTTCCTCCAAAACATCTCCCCAAACACTCCAGAATGGAATCACTCTGCAACCACAAAAGACTTAATGACACGATCGTCAACACCCTGATGGCCTACTGAGATTAGCAGCAGGCAATATTAAAGAATACCTGTAGCTTTCCCAATTTCTCCCCATTTCCCTTGCAGGACTTGGTATCTTCACGCCCATTTTGTTACACATATGTACCCAAAAGGCATTTGCAAGTCTATGATATGGAGCAAATGCCTAACTAGAGGAATACTTTGAACATCTTTGAAAACAAAGCATTGTTCTAGCTAAAATTTCAAGCGAGTGTTGCGCACTAAAATGAAAAGCACTGTTCAAAATATAAATCATCAATCAAAAGCACTTCAGTTACGTCCAAACACTCCCACGAAACCACACTAAAAAATCTGGTCTTATAAAAAAAGGGAATATAATTCTCTTTTGCCATTCTTAATTGCAAAGCTGTTAGTCTAAATATTACACCTTGTAAAGGAAGCCATTTGCCATTGTACTTTTGCCAGAAAGTGAAGAATCTTGGCAACGGCAATTCAGGCTTTTGAAAGCCAAAACAGATACATACTTCAGAAGAAGCACAGAAGAGCTGATGCCATCCCACTTCGAGCCTTGCCAAATAAAATTAAATAAAATATATGCAGTTCAGCATTTTTTGGTTTCCTGAATCTGCCTAAAATTTTGAAAGGGCTCAAGACTCATAGCCTGTGAATTCATGTTCACCTCCTGACAGAACAGTTCCACTGACAGCAAAGATAAAGTCCCGGGAGAAAAACAGTACTTAGCCCAATAACACTGGACAACACCAAAAAAAAAACAACCAACCAACAAAAAAACCCCAAACAAACAAACAAAAAAAATCCAAACAAAAACAACCAAAAAACCCACCAAACAAAATCAAAAAACCAAACAACAAATCCCAAACCTATAACAAACTTTGGAAATATTTACAACACTCTGCAGTTTACTGCCTTCCTTGATCACTGAAAATCCTCTTCTGTCTCCTAATAACTTCAAATCCATAGCTTTGAAGCAGGAACTTTGGGAACTAAACAGAGACTTGTACCCAAGTCTAAATGAAATGGAAATTAGACAGAAACTGAAATAAAAAAACTACATAGTATACAGCAGACAACCCCATCAGCAAGGCATATGCAGAGGCAGGGCAGGTACAAGGATGCATGACTGCGGCATGAGATGCACAGGGAGGCAGCCCAAGGTGAACTTCATCTGACAATGCCATGATCGGTGGTCTCTAATTTTGCATATACAGTTCCTCACTACGTCCTTTGCCTCCAGGGAACCAAAAAAAAACAGTCTCTATTCACTGTGTTGTCACTGTCTTGCCTCCCCTCTCCACCCCAATCTAGTCACATTTCTCATAAAACAGAATCCAAAATCTTGTAATTTTGGGACGCAGTCTAAATAATTATTTCCTTATGTTATTTTAAGCTTTTATTATCCAACCTGAAGACTTAGAGTGAAGTTATACAACAGTCAAGATGATTTAATAGCTTGTTACTGCCAAGAACAGGACAGACATCCCACTCTCTTCATCAGCCCTTGCTCTGCTTTCTTCCTCCACTTCCTCCCAGCAGCTTCGTGGCACTCCCTCCTTCTTCTCCCTTTTGTGTCATGTATGGTCCTTAATGAGTTCAGCTTGTGTTAATTAACGCTTTTGTTTTGCTGGGTTAGTGTTCTGCTAAGGAAGCAAATGCAATAAACTTAGATCTGACAGGCAGTTCAGCTGGCACAATGTGAACGGCAGGAGACCATGAGCAAGAAGGGAAGGGAACAGGATCACCCCTCTCCAGTGGCAGCAAACTATTACATTGGCCAAGGCAACCTGTGAACTTTCGTTCTCTTTGTTTACTGCCATTAGGAGCTGGCAAACCTTTCCTGCTGCACATCCGTGAGAATTACTGCTTTCCAGGCATCTCACAGAAGTTAAACATTCAGATAGATCTCCCAATAAAATAGGAAGTTTTTCTCAAAGGCACTTACTTTCACCTTGTGGTCCCAACTCAACCGAAGTCTGCTTTTGTTGCCTACTTACCCAAACATTGCTTTTTGCATTCAACACTCTAATGTGCCTATATGCTTCCAACCTGCAACTGGTGTGAATGGTCCTGCCCCCTGGTCTTCGGTGGGATTTGAAAGCCAAGGGCTCTAGACCCCCCAGCCCAGAGACTAAACTACACACAAGACCTTTTTCTAAACAATTAGAGTAAGTTCATCAGCCTCGCACAGTGTTGTTTTTGTTTTTTTTTTTAAGAAAGTCAGATCATTACAGATTCTGTTTGAAACCATAGTGTAATCTACATGGCTATCCATAAACATCCATTGGAAAAATCTACCAGACTCAACTTGCCTTTACTAAGGTGATAAGATGGTAGCACGCACTCCTCAGCTGTTACTTTTACAGCCTCCTGACGAAAGTTAGGAGAGATAATAGTTGAAAAATATATACACAAAGGTTTGATAGACTTTTAAATTCATAGAGTAGCAATCTGCAGCAAGGATGCCCTGTTCCCAGGTTCTGTTCCCTTATTTCTCTACAACACTCCTTCATTTTGGAGGAGAATATTCCAAAGCATGCAGAAACCTTTTTTCCTCTCCTGGCTGATGCAAAAGACATAGATATTAAAAAAAAAAAAAAAAAAAAAAAAACATATAAAAAAAAAAAAAAAAAAAAAAAAAAAAAAAGAGAAAGAACAAAAGGCAATCTCCTATCATATGACCTACTGATCAGTTTTTCAAGTATTTTAAGCCTGTTTCATCCAAATGATGCATTCATCAATCATTACAATTATTCACAGTCTATTTTTCTTTACTTGGCTCTTTATGCAGGGGGCTCCATAGCTTCTCAAAGAATTTGCTAGTTTTTGTTGCACCAGACTGGCTGTAGAGGGCTGACCATAAGGCTGACTTTAAAACCAACACTCACACCTGTGCACAGAAAGCTTCAAGCACATATCTATCAATACCATTAACATCCCTCTCCTTAGGGTCTCTCCTGCTCTCCAGGGTCTTCAGGTGGGTTCAAATACTTCTCCTGGATTTAAAACTTCGTTATTGTGGACCAGTGATATCAGACATTAGGGTTTTTACTTTGACAATTTACAGGGTTTAATATTGATAGTTAACACAGTAATTGTACATGTATCACTTGCTGTTCTCTTGGTACAAGATTTTTTTGGAAGAGTTATTAACTAGGATTATCAGAAGCTTTTATTTAGACAACAAGGTTCATGTTTTTGAAGAAAATCAATCGACAGAGGCTTTTACAGTTATCTATGATTTATGTTCATGAATAAGCACTGGTTTATTTACATAGTTTCATGCCATATAAATGGTTGAAGCTAGAAGGCAAGTTTAGACATTTCAATTCAAACTGCAAACTACTCACTAAGATGGTATCTTTCTGAGATACCATAGGAGGTACACTTAAGTCAGCAGTTACTCTCAGTATACCTCATTTGTATGGTTAGAACAATCAAAAGAAAGACTTTCTGCTTAGCCTCTGGAAAAAAAAATCACATTCTGTGAGCAGAAATGCGTTCCCCAGCATCAACAGTACATTAATTCACCCTCCAAATAATTTTGTGGTAACTATACCCAAATATGATTTATTCTAAAGACTTCAACTGTTGAAACAATTCTGACAAAGACACCATAGCAAGTAACAGTAGCAAGCAGCAAAAATAAAACAGCAAACCGCTTTTACCTCTCATGCACTGCAGAGTAAGGGTTACCACAGAATGACTTCTAAGTGATAACAGAGACAAGAGAACCCTGGACTACATCAACCCCAAGCAAGCAGGCAATGACCAACTCTGCTTCTAGCTGAAATGAGTGCAAGGAGGCAACTCCAACAAATACTGTGCTGCTCTTGAGATGAACAGAAAATCCTGTCTCTTCAAGAGGGCTAGAATAAAGAAGTGCAAGAAATGCAAGGGATAACCCACAGAAATTAAAGGAATACACACACCCTTGATTGACTGGAACATAAAAAAGCTGTACCCAGTTTGGAGACTGCACTCATTCACTGCCATGCAATGAAGCACCAGCAGTGCCAGAGCTCGCTCAACTGCAGAAAACCTGCTTTTTCAGATACTGTGCTTTTAAGATACTGATGTCACAGATACCCCATGTGTACTTCAACGCTGCCTCACTAACAAATCACAGCAATCTCTTCTTAGAGCAAAGAGACCATTTTGTAATCTCAAATGCATTTGCTGGCATTATGCAACACACAAGCTTCAAATCCACGGGTGGCTTATGGTTAGCAGCAGGCAATCAGTGCAGACTTTCAGAACACAACTAAAATGTTACTGGTGCTCTATTCTTGAATACAGGCTAAGAATTTCTATAAATAAATAAATAAATCTAGGATATTGGCAATGCAAAAGTCTTTTACCCTCTTATGTTGTTTAGCCCTTGAAAAACAGTTTCAAGCTGACATCTCAAAAGTGAGTATGCTGACCTACTTGCAAATATAATACCACCCTGGGACAAACAGGGCATAGCTTTTTCAAATAAGTGTAAACAAAACAGAAAATAAACCTACATAGTAGGTTAATATTTTGTAGAAGGGCTAATGTTCAACAAAGCTGAAATCTGGCCAACTGATCACATGTTTCATGTGCAGTAGTGAACACTTATTTATTGCTATTAACTTGTACCTGCAGAGAGGAAGAAAGATAATATTCTTCCTTTGATTCTGAAGGTCACAAGGTGACCAAAATCCCAGCTTAATGAAGACTATGGTGATGTTGCAAGTGTCACAGCTTGCACCAACCCTTTCAAAACGCAGTGTTGGAAAGCACAGGGAAGAAAACTGAAGTAATACCACCCAGGCTTCATAGACTATGTCAACTTAATTAGAATGGTATTTTGGCAGTACCAAAAGATTACATATCGAAGGCTGGGTAGCAGGCCAAATAACTTGACTAGAGTATTTTGCCAAGCCACCTACATTAAGAGCTACTTCCCTGTACTTGCAGGGTGCCATGAAGGAAATGTGTTGTTTCGGGCCTTATGAGGCTGATTTACAGAGGTATGAAATGTTGAATATCCCCAGCACTGAAGGTTAACTAGATATGCATTAAACAAGGAACATCCCTAGTTAACCTTCAGACTCTGGAGCTACCAAAAGGGAACATTAGTTATCCAAGGGTGTAGGCTCTAGATGTAGTGCCTTCCCTGTGCACTGATGTGTTTTAACCCACAAAACACCTGTACTCCAAGCCTGGAAGCCACACACAGGTCCCATCTGCATTCTCCCACCTCCAAGGTTGTCCAACTGGTACTGGCAGCAGCAGAAAGGAGGGAGAAGATGGCGCGTAAGTGTCCCCACACACAACATTGTTTTATAGGCCTGGAGTACACTGCCCACAGGAGCAAATCTACAGCCAGGCTGCGCACGGAGCTGACCACAACACCATTACAGGATATGAAGGCAGTCACATCCCCCAGGTGGTGGTGGTGGTGGTATGTGTACAGGAGAACTGTACACGCCTGCACTGTCACATCAGTCAGGGAGGGGAAACAGGCTCTCCTTGTGTGCAGTCCCTCTCACTCTGCAGCAGCTATCTGTATGTCAGAGAAAGCTGGGGCTTGCCTGAGGTGAGCTCAAGAAGCCACTTACAACCTATACAATTCAATGAAGCACATCACTGGAGCACCTGGTTCTTTCCATTAACAACAAAAAGAATTTAGAAAACTGGTTCAGATGTAGCCATCCATGATCTGCAGACACAAAACCAGCCAGAGGAATCCCTCCCCAGTGTACAGCACCTAAACTTCAAACTCTCAGCACCTCTGGACAAGACTGACAATTATGCCAGACCAGTCATGCACTATCCCCAGATTTTTGGTCTCTGTACTGCAGAAGTCAATCCTGACAAAGCTTCAGTTTCTCCCAGCAACATTTAGGGTTTAATTTCACTCAGTGCGTGCGTGCGTATAACACGTATATTACACACATGCACTTATATGTGCGTGTGAACTCTATAAACAGATGAAGAGATTCTTTAGCAGCAGCATAGAATACAAGATGACATGGCAGAACTCAGTCAACCACATGAAAAATGAAAAATAAAAAATAAAAGATTTCAGTTCTCTTCCCTGAATTTCTTTTGCTGGTTGAGGCAGAGATTTTGTTCACACTTTGCTCTTCCAAAAAGTTCTTCCCCTCCCAAAATACACTGCAGTGTAATAAAACAAAACATTTATCAAAGGAGCAGATGAGCTCTCTTGCAAAAGCCTCTGTGAATATCAAAAATTTGAATTTCTAATTGCTGCTGTTAATTGATGAAATAACAATTCAAAAATGGTTTTTTGCTACTTTGTATTTTGATCTACAAAAGCATTCACTCATCCTTAATACAATCAATTTGACAGATGTATCAGAAAAGTCTCGATTTTCATTTCAGCCTCGCTAATTAACGGTTCTATTTTATTAAAAACCAGCTCTGCATGAAGAGATGGCTTCACACAACTGCCTGTTTTACACAAATACCTCCCACAGGCTTTCATGCTACTTTCTGTCACTGGAAGAAGGAGAAAATTCCCTTCACCTAATGCTCTGATGCTTACAGATCTCAGCAATCACTAGCTTGAAATATTCCCCATCTCCTTCAAACGGACAGCAGTACCACAGAATTTGCCACCAATGCCCAGTATTGTCTCCTCTTTATGGTATTACTGGTCTTGGATAAACTACACTATGGCTTGTAAACTATCACATTTGTTTCCTGCAACATCTTTGCCTACGCATCTTTTCCAGTCCAGTAACTCGTATAAGTCAATAGCCTAAAATGAGCAGCACAATTTTCATGAGGACTCTCCCATTTAACTAAATGAGAACCTCCTCATTACACAAAACCAAAAAGTTTCTCTCCAAAACACCAGACTGAAGCAGAAGTTCATTGAAGCTGGATGCCTCTCAAGAGTCAGGTTTGAGAAGACTGCTCCATACAGAAGGGCTCTTCTCTCTGTGGCAGGCAATGATAGCCACTGTTCCCAGAGAAGCTCCCAGCTGCAGAAGCTCCTAGTGCTGTCTCCTGAGCTACAAGCATACCCTCATACTCTGCTCCTGCAGAAATGCAACAACACGTTGCCTAATGCAGCACCCCAGTCAGTCTCAATGGGACAAGCAAGCAACAGGAATGACACATATACAACTTTTCCCATAACAGCAAGTAGCAGCATTTGGTCAGAAAAGATCTTTGCAGCTCAAGTAAAGAAATGCAGGATTATAGAAAATCATGACCAACGCATGGGGAGGGAGAAACATTGAGCATGCCAGGAAACAAGCACCTGAATTGCTCCCATGGTCTGAGGGACATAAAGACATCGCTGGTTTTCTACCAGACTTTGATGATAGATCCATAATTCTTTATACAGATCTCTGTCCTAGGCAGGTTAAAGCTTTTAAGGTTTAAATGCCTCATGAGATCCACTTTTAAACACACCAAAAAAGACAACTGGAAAGCACAGAATCATTCTGCCTTTGCGCCAAGTCGGAACACAAACAGTTCCTTCTGCGGAGGCCACATGTGCCAAGAAGGACTAGGCTCCAGCTCCTGGCACTTGAGCAGCACTCAAGTTTTCATTCTCTGGATGGAAAGTACAACACTGCTGATCATTTGCTCTGCAGACAAGTTAAGAAATCACCCCGTACAGTCAGACAAAATTAAGTAAAGTGTCATTTGTTACCAGAAACCTCCTCCCTGATATCCAGTGACAGGATGTGTGGGAATGGTTCACAGTTGAGTCAGGGGAGGTTCAGACTAGATACACAGAAACACTTCCTTTACCAAGAGGGTAGCCAACACTGGAACTGGCTTCCTACAAAGGTGGTCAATGTCCCAAACCTATCAGTATTTAAGAGGCACTTGGACAACGCCCTTAATAACATGCTTTGACTTTTGGTCAGCCCTGAAATGGTCAGACAGCTGGACTGAATGATCACTACATGTACCTTCCAATTGGAATGTTCTATTCCATTCATCAGACATTCAATGTTCCATTCAAGAAACGTTCTTTTATACCAAAATGGCCTTACCTGAGTGAATGGTCTTAACTGAAGTTCAGGACATTCTGTTTAATTTTTAAATTTTTTTTTCTGATACAAGGCAGGCATTGAGGCAGCACTGGAAATAACCACTTACAGAAATGTCCCCCTCAGAACACTCAGGTGCTCTCTTGCCATCAAATTTGAGCTTATGGAAAAAACAACTGTAACCTTCCGCTCAACAACCCTGTTCTGTCTCAAAGTAAGAGTAAAACCAGTCAGAGTCTAGAGCACTTTAGGAAAAACAGTTTTGACACTGAAATGGACTGGGAAGTTCAGGGGATCAACTGCTTTGTCCAAGGTAAGGAGCTGACAACACCCCACAGCCATCTCAGGAACCACCTGACCCCCACTGCCACAGTGCCCCACACTTTAAACAGAATTCCCACCTCTCACCCTGCACCCTTGCTTTCAGCATGTGGCTCTGGACTAAAGTGTGCCAGTCTGCACTGACTGCTGACCAGTGATGCTGGCCAGCGAGGGACCAGTTAACAACATGAATTCCACACGCCCACAATTACAAAACAGATATGAGCAAGTACTCTGGTGGCAATTAGAGCTCCAGCTTTATTTTATTTATTCTAGTATAAGAACAGATGTTGCAGTTATTCAAAGGTTTTCACAACCTTAATTGCTGACCTTAATTGTTGTTAATCTTTCCCATGAAGTGGAGACAGACAGACGCCACCCGTATTTTGTGAAGAAGATAGTGAGCTGCAGGGTATGAATAATAAAAGACAGTACTGTCTGCCTTCTCCCTCCTGTGTGAAATACAAGGGTATTGGGATTGGCCGGCAGCATGGAAGAATGAACGAATGACTCAGCTGTTTTATTTATTTTTCTGAAGGATGCATCTGCTACAGGGTTGAGCCTTGACACTGACATTTCTTCCCCCTCCCCGGGAACGGGTGCAGCTTCCAAGTGCCAGCTAAGGAAGTGCTGTATTTAGCCTTCACAACGCCTGAAACAGCTGATACACAAAGCACCCTGTCCACCTCATTGAGCATCGTAAAGCTGTAGTATTAAGAAGCATAGTGTTGAGTTTCACAGGGCAGTATTAGGTTTCATAAACAAGTTCTCAGACTGGACAAGAAAGCAGCATTTAATTATGTGCTAGAAACATTGCAAAAGATACATGTGAGCTTCCCAAGTCTTTTCCTTTGCTAGTGGGAAGCCTGCCTGACTTCTTACTCAGGTGTGGAAATTTTATATCCATCTTTTTGCTGCAGAACTCAGAGACTTAAATTTTCTGACCAAGAAGTACGTTCCTCTGACTTTGTTCTGCCAAGTGTACTCGAAGATGTTAACTTGGTGTCCCAGTAATTTGAGACCGGGCAACGCAGAGGAGGGACAGAAGTTCAGAAATGAAACACAGGATGTACTGATGCTGTAACAAGCATGCCCTATAACCTAAGGCAGGAGCCCCAGAAGTCAGGATACTGAAGATCAATTTCATGTTTATAGCTGCCTTCAAGCAAATGCCTGGAGTGAACTTGGTGCACAAGACTTAACCCAAAACCTGACTAGAATGGCATCAGCTACCAGCTCTGCTGCACCATACAGGAAATCAAGTCTTTCCCTCACGTCTGATTTCAAAACTCACCTTAACTGCAAACATCTTCAAGGACTCTTGACAGAAAGAAAAGGTAAGGACTGTTCTGGTTTTAGTTCCTTAAGAGATACTACATTTGCTCATTAAAAAAAGTCAAAATAAATAAGACAACCAAGCACCATGTATACCAAATATGTGCTCACAGATTACATTTTAAGAGCAGCATTAAAAGTTTGTTATAAATTGCACAACGGAAAGAATTCAGTCAAGATTTCCAAAGGAAAACATCAAACTACCAAGCTGTTAATTGCTGTACATACCCTGTCATACCTAAAGGGATTTGGACATAGCATGAAAGATGCTAAGTTATATCAGTTTTTAGAAATGGGTTCAAGGTAAATCCAGGGAACTTAAAAATCAGGAAGAAACGTCTTGTCTGAAAGACCTAGATAAAACTAGGTAACACAGACACGAATAATCAATAAGTTGGCATGAGCAAGAGTCAGTAGAGCTTCTGCAGAGTTATGACTCAAATCTACCCAAGGTTTATGATACTGTATAAACGAGATACACGTCAACATTAACCCCAGACACTCTTTAAAGGACCTGAGCTGCTGCACCTTGCAGGAGTGGCTCCCCCCTTAACATCCAGGCAAAAGGTAACAGTAAAACGTAGGAAAACATGGAGCTTTTTTTCCATAAAAGGAGTCTTCAGAATTACCATAGTGGCCATTCTTTTCAATATATCCTTAAGCTCTCCGAAATGTGACAGCCAGGGAGGTGACATGAAGTTTGCCAGCAGTATGGTGTGTTCAGTCAGAGCTGGAGCTTCATGCAAAGCACAGCACAACGATCCCATGATCACAGGCAAATGGGTAGCCAAGAGGGCAACTCTGATTTAATTTCCACAAACTCAAGCCAGTGTGCTAGAAGAACAACCCTGCCTGTGTGTACCACTGAAGTAAGAGTCAGGAGTCGGAAGTCTTGTTTGAAGTACCATCTTAAGAGGAAAGAGGGAGGGGAGGAAAAGAAAAAGAAAAACAGACAGTACCTCACAAGGAAATACAGTATTAAGAATCAAGAAACTGCCACAAGCAAAGCAGAATCATGACAAGTCATTAAACCCAGGGCACACCCACTTTTTGAAAACTGTGGGCTGTTATGACATTGAAAGGGTAAAACAGAATTAGAAAGAGTACAGAGAAGAGGAATTCCTAAAGCAGAAACTAACAGTCCTGGATCATTTGGCACAGAAAAGAGACAGCTGAGGGAAAAGAAGGCAGACCTTGAGTCAGTTATAGAGGACATGGAAAAAGCGCCCAGAGAATAAGCATTCTCTCTCAAAAGAAAAATTCAGAAAATCTGAAATCGATAGGAAACATGAAAATCTTTTCCATGGAGTGGCTGGATTTATGAATGTGTTACAATAATAATAATTTAGGCAAGCATTGGAGACAGCTCATAAGGGATAGCAATGATGGTAATAGATGTGCACACTCCAGATAACTGCAGCACAGCTCACCATCAAGCAGAAGGGTCTAAAAGCAGAGAAAAACTCCTTGCAGGCTTTCTACCTCAGCAACTGCAATTCAAATCAACATTCTTCTTTTTTAATTAATATTCTTGGCTGAGAATCGTGGGCGCTAGACATTAACCTAATGGGGATGGTGGTGAAGGAGAGCTGGAGAAACAGCCACATCACCGCGGTGCCAAAGCACCACCTCAGCACTGCCACACTGCATCCTCCAAAAAACACTGCACCAATCTAACAGATTTGCACCTTTAACTATTTGGCACAGACCTGAAAACTACAGTTGCTAGGCATCCTCCGTGTAACATTTACTTTTAACAGCAAGTCCTGCAGGCTGCTGCAGTATGCAGAAGGTAGAATACATGTAGCCCACAAGTTGACAAGCACGTGCCTAAATGCTGGCTCTCTACAACGCACAACGTGATCCGCTTCGCCAAAGTGCCTCTCCCACTATTTCCCTGGGAGTTTACTACATCCATGATGCAATACGTTTAGGCACTGGATACAAAAGGTGCTGTTTTCATAATGGGCATCTAGGAAGACCCCTCCCTTTCATTTCAGGCCAGGACAAGAGCAAATTGAAATCTAATGTTTTAAAGAACATGATTTCAGCATGATTAAGGAAACCTGATCAAGTCCTCCCAAAATTACAACTTAAGGCCAACACCATACTGAAAGCTGCTAAGAGACCACAACTGAACAAAGCCTTGAACACCTCTTATCAGCTTTTTATTTTGAAAAAAAGAGTAGAGCTACTTTGAAAACAGCATGAGAGTCACAACACCAGAAAGATTCTGGCTTTTTATGTTCTCAAAATAGCATGCTAGAAAGACGTCTACAAAAATAGAAATTTTAGGTGCATTTCGCTTTCATCTCGAGCATCAGCTCAAGTCTATCCAACGCAGCATCTGCATAAGGCTCCATAAAGCATTCCCTCATCCACAACCCCACTCTGATTAGTGGCAGAAATTTGTGATCAGATGCAGCCAATCACTTGAAAGCCCTCCAAGACCAGAAGATTTGGATGCTGGAGCATGCTTGTCCCTTCCCCATCACCCCACACACACTGTACACTAAGAAATCCAGATTTCTCTAACTTGCTTCACTGAAATCCAAGCAATCTAATAGAAGGTGGCAGCCAGCAGCATCACCAAAAATAAAACCATCAGAGAGAAACTAGTGAAGTGTAAAGTAACGCTTTGTTTGAGGAGGTTAAATGTGCAAGTCATTTTCACTGTACTTCTTGACACAGAAAAGCAAGCAACAGCAGCAGCAACAAATTTTCTGAACCATACTCCCTTCTCCTCCACCCCCAGGAGGCAAATGAAGGGAAAAGCAACTGTGTTCAAACAGCCCCTCTGCTCCTTGACTGCCCAGATTCACCCTCGCTGCCCTTCTGTGGGGCAGAGTGAAGCTCACTCACTGTGTCAGGGAGAGCACCGCTCCTCACCTCCCGCTCCCTGCCTTCTAGGAATTCCCCAAGCCAACACTGGCGGATTAGGAGCTGTAATGCTATTAAACACTGCAATATCAAAATGTGAACTAAAGCACATAAAGCCTGTATGCCCTAAGAGGAGGGGTATTTTTGGTTTTTTGGGGTTTTTTTTTAACCTCTGGAAAAGCATCTAAGGAAAACAGTGAGGAAGCAGTGTCAAAACTGGCAACTCCACAAGCAAAACAGCCGAGTTTATCCGCGCATTGAAGCCTGCCTGCTACTTCAGATTACTGATTGCAGAGCAACAAGTTATTCTCTCCCTAATTGGGTCCCAGTCTAAAATAGTCCTGTTATTTTTAGTACAGTACTTAAGTATCTGAACTGTGCCCTGTACTGCCAAAGCTGGCATGCATCCCTGGCCATACCAGAAATTCCGATATTAAACAAGAACACACATGCCACATAGCCAGGCCGACGTTTGTTCTTCTGCCGTGTCTTCAGTGGGCAACTTTAAAGACTTTAAACATTAGCAGCCAGCCAAAAATGGCACAAGCTTATATTCTAATTCTGCATTTAAAGCCTCTCTCCCAGCTACTGTGCAACAAGAGAATCAAGCCGGCAAGGAAAGACTGAGGGTTGCAATACCACTGAATAGTTAGAGACAGTCAGTTTGTTTTTAGGGCACAGATAGAAGATAAGAATGGGATTATTTTATCTCAATTTTGCTTGGTTTGAGTCCATACAAGTTCTGAGCTACTGGAGGAGAGGATAAATCCAAAATGCACTCTAACTCACCCCTCTTCTGTCCCCTTCCACACTGCACATACACTATGGATTAAATTTAAACTAGTCAAGAAACAAAAGGCCTGTGTTAAATATGTTTACACACACCACAGAAGGAGGATTATGTAAGCTCTGTCTCACAAACAATATGCTTCTTCTGCAGAAGAAATGAGATGATCAAAGCAAGACCTCTGCGTGTTTCTAAGTCAGTCTTCCCACCTTCCATCACAGGGGTGACAACCGTCCTGCAGCATGCTAATTCTGGAGTGCAGGGAGCAGAACAAAATCCAAAATATCCATAGGCTGCTCCAACAAAGCCTACCTGTCACCGTGAGCTGACTGTCCCCTCGCCTTGTGCTTCCACTGTAATCTCATTTTTGTTAGACCAGGAAGAACAAGTTCCCAGGAGGAATTTACTCTGTCCTTTTACCAAGTACTTTGCAGCAAGGAAGTCAACTCTATGAAAGAGCTTTAAAGACAAAATCCTAACCTGAAAGACGGCTGCCAGCCAACAAAAATTTGTTAGTCTCTATTACCACTAGACCATCTGTTCTTGAAACTGTACGTTCCTTTTCAGAAGGGTTCTTATTTTGTGAACAACATTAGCATTGTTCACTCTCTCCACTCTGTCAACATCCCCTTATCCAACATGCTTCTAGATCTGGTGGTGACACAAGACTAAGCCTCTAGTTTATCATATCATTATCTAGTCATTTTGGGTTCATCAGTATATTTCAGTACTTTCTATTTTCAATTATTCTAATATCAGACAGTAGCAGAAGCAACATATACAAAACCTTTCACGGCTTCTGAATTACAGCTGGACTGATCGGGGCACCAACTAAATATTGTTCTCAAACCCAAGTCTGACAAAAAAGCTGAGACAAAAATTCAGCCTTCTGGCATTTGCCCTTTAACCACTTCAGTATATTGATTCTAGATGAAAGAATTTGCTTTGTACTTGAAGAGAGCCTTCTGCCACTGAGTGTTAGTTCTCTCTCATCTCCAGCTTTTAGTTAATCCTCAGACCCAAGATATTCATGTTTTGCTGTTGCCCATACATGACAAAAAGCAAGCAACAGTTAGTCTGTCTGCCTCACCAGGTAGAGAGGTCAAGCAAAGTCCATCCACCTGCACTCCACTAAAAGAGCAACAGCCTGCAGACAATTATTGCCATCCCAAAATAAGTGAAAGTGAAACAAGAGACATCAAAAACTCATTCTGTAATTCCACAGCAATAAAATAATGATTAAGAGAAAGGTCAGTCAACTCATGACTTTCTCAAAAAAGCTACACATAACAAGACCAAAACAAAAACCAAGCACAAAACCAAAAAAAAACCAAAAAACCCAAACAAACAAAACACCAAAAAACAAAAGAACCACAACAACAACAAACCCAAACTATTACTAGTGATGATAGGAGAGAGAAGAAAAAAAAATAGATTAATCCACTTTCCCTCAAATTAGCTGGTTTTCATGAAATTCAGTAAACGAATTGAACAGTTTGGATTTTTTTTTAAAGCTTCACATCATTAGCAGTTATTTTTGAAAGTTAATAGTGGATTGACAAGGTAGCAGAGGCTGAAGAATGGCAAACAGTGATTTCCTACAGAAGTGGGAGGGGAAAGGAGTGGAAAGAAAAACATTAAGAATGATACTTGTTGCTTATTTCGCACATTTGCCATTAAACCCATCTGCTAGCACCAAGAAGAAAATAAGACTGAACTCAACAAAAACTGGTTGTTCATGTATAAGCCAAGTCAAACCAACTCAACAGCCTACTATGTCAGAATAATGTATTTTAGGAACACAGAAGCAGCAGAGACTGAATCTGAATCTTGACATTAGTGAAACCACATCAAAAGACTGAAACTGCGTTCTTGCAAAAAGATAGAAAACTTTGTCATACTGTTATCAATGCAAACAGTCATCTTATGGCAGATTTCAAAGTGACTGGGCAACTGCACTGACTTATATCTGCTTGGAACGTCAAAAAAAAAGTGAAATACTCACAAAATAGCCTGACATTCTGAATAACCTTTGCAGAGATCTGCCCTGGTCCCACACTATTCTAACACTAATGATCCAGATAATGAAGGAGAAAATGACACTCATTAAACTTGGGGAAGCTGCTAACTTAAAGCAGTCAGCTTGCTGGAAGACTTAATTCAAAGCAAGTTTTAGAAACTAGAAAATTCTTTGTTGAGAAAGAGGCAAATACCATAGAGGAATGTATAGAGGAACATATGTGAGAATCATGAAGAAACAGTTCTGCTCTACTTGTGGCTGATAAAGCTTCCAGCACGAAGCTGTACCCAATCTTCAGCAAATTTCAGAAAAGATCAACTGGAAAAAATCCAAGCAAAAGCAATAGGAACATCACAGAATTAGAAAAACATGACATCTGGGAGGAAAAAAGAAAAAACAGAATTAACTGGAGCTCAGCCAAAAGAAGCAAAAGTAAGGGTCATGATGAAATCTTTCAAATCTACGAAAGCCTGCTGCAAAGAAAGAGGGAATAATATGTTCTCCATGCCCACAACTTTCAGAAGAAACAGAAAGGTTTTAAAAGGAAAGGTTTAGGAAAACATTACTGTACTGGGTGGAGTGAGGGCATAGGGAAAAGATAAAAGAGAAGCACCAAGTCAAAATTTACAACGGGGGGGAAAAAACCCCAGTGAGTCGACAGCCAAGATATGTGAGGAATGAGCAGTTTCCCCAACCACTGCCACCAAGCTGCTGTCAGAAACACACCTACACTCCAGCTTTTCATTGACTAGTTGACCTGTGTGAAGTCTCCTTTCCAGATCTAGCACTGTGCTACAAGAAAAATAAGCTTGACAGATGCATTGTCTCCCCTCTTTCTTCAAAGCACAGTACCCAAAATGAGAGTACCAACAAGCTGCATACCAACCGTAACCTTCAGGGCTGAAATGTCAAAAAAAAAAAAAAAAAGGAAATACCAACCAAGTTAAAACCTTAGGTGTTAAAGCATCTTTTAAAGAAGTCTAACACAGGCACTTGCCTCTGTTGATACACAGATCCAGCTCTGTCCTAACACGACACACTAACCAGAACCTGACAAGAGGGGCACATGGGCCATACCCTCGGCCTTATGAATGTTGCTCTTCAGTCTCATTCTGGAGGACAAATAGCAGAAACACCACTTTGACTGTAACATCTATGTGTATTTTTTAATGCTTAGCCTCAATCTACAAGCTGTAGATCAAAATCTTATGGTTCCACTGCCTGTCAGGTTTTTGAAGGATACATGGAATAGAGAAACTTCTTCTTGCAGAAGAGGGTGGAAGATAATCTGTACATGGCTACCCCAGCACAACTAGCTGGGGTCAGTACTGCAAGGTACGGTCCTATCATTCTGCAACTTGGCACTAACACTTACTCAGCAGCAAGCATCTCTGGAAGTTTGGGAGGGGGCAGGGGTAACCAACAAAACCTCAATCCCTTCAATTTTTTTTTAGCTCATGGACTCTGAGCACCAGTGTATTCCAAACTGCATTTGCATTTGTTCTCACTATGCAAAACCTTTTGAGAATATCTACAGGAAATGAACTCTGATTAGACATAACTGAAAGCACTATCATCTTATTCAGCCAGCTTTCCCTCTCCAGCCCCTCTCCCCACACACCACTTTGACCTCCCACCATTTGCATCAATGGAAGTAGCTGGGGATAGGCATTTCTCAATCTCCCAAATCTAGCACTCCTGGGCACAAGACTTATTTCAGCCTCTAACCATTCAACTGGAAAATATTTAAGCATGCCACAGAGGCTTAAAGGAGGCTTTGAAATTGCATTTGCATTATACTGTGCATGTCAAAAAGACAGTCATTTGTCATCTTTTCTTGGGTATCCCTGAGTAAGATGCTGATGCAGAGATAAATATTCATAAGGCTAGCTCATGCAGTTTTCCTCAAATCTGACTAAATCCAACTCCCTCTTGTTTTAAGAAGCAGGAATTATATGTAAATATCACAGCAAAGGAAGATTTAGGAGTTAAGATCAGGTTTCTGTGCATGGGAGGGACCCACTGTGGATTTACAAGATTAGTGGCAGTGCCCATCCCTCACCATCAGGAATGACCCTCTGCTCTCCACCTTGCATATTTACAACTGCAGATACTGGGATCTTGGAGCATGAGGCTGACAATCCACAAAGGCAAAGCCCTAGTCATTCCTAAAGAGTGACAGGGCTGGAAAATAGAACAAGGAAAAATAAAATGGTTTTAAAAAGCCAAATAAATAGGTGTAGACACTTGAATTCAGGAAAGGTAAGTACACATTGCCATTTCATGGAGTTCAACTGTGCCACTGTTTGCATTCAGCAGAGGCATTTTTGCTCAGGTGCCTCACCATGTGGTTATCCCTGGAATCCCTGGCTGTCCAAACGGCCACCAGGCCACAGGACACAGCACATAAACACCCACTCAAAAGTAACACTTGTGGTTTAGACCAGGACGGAAGCCAGGCCAAGTTTTAGACACGACTTAGCTACCTGTATCACATGTGGGATGTTTACTATGCACTGTGGTATAAATATTCCTTCTCTCCCCATTTTTTTCCTAACACTTCCTCCAACTTTGGAGAAGCCATCCTCTCTGAGAGAATTTAACTTCCACGAGCTGGGACGTGGGAGCAAACACAGAGTGATACAACCATCACACAGGCAAAACACATCCACCAAAAACTGCAGGCTTTTCTCATACAGGTGCCTCACAGCAGCTCCAAGAAAGTATTAGCATTACTCCAGAAAGATAATCATATCAGCGATCACTTTCAGAGCCATGATTTAGCCATGCTGTGAGGTAAGACATTCCCCCACCCATCACATCGTCCTCACCAGAGGAGGGCAGGGCTGCAGCCTACTTTGCCTTTTCTCTCCGTATCACACTGGACAGACACACATGACTCTGGAAATCAGTCTGATTCCTTCTCCTCTCACACTGCTGAGAAGTGGATGCACTACAAGAAGGGAAAAAAAAACTCAAAAAGATCAAGTGGATGGAAAAGTTGAGTTGTATCAGTATTACCCTTCTTTGTGCCTTCTCTTCTAGGTTCTCAGCATGGCTCCTAAACTCTCCCCTTTAAAGCAGCTTTCCCTCTCCCCTCCCAATGCTACAAAACACACATATGGGCAGAGAGGTCACTTAGAAACTGCTAATCAAATGCTAACAACCAGACTGAAATGGTTTCTAATATTTCTTTTCCAGTATGTATCACAATTTAAAAAATGCACCATTTTTAGTTGACCTTCATTTACATTCTTAGATAAATTTTAGATCTTTAGTCTGTATTCAGTTTTTCCTCCCTAGTAATGGGATGGCTTGGTTCTTTCTTACAGGATGCAAAAGGGCAGGAGATTTTGCAGTGTTTCCCAGTGGAAGATGGCATAATTCAAAGCTTTATAGGTTAGGTCAGTTTTAGGATACAGCTACTTCAGATTGCTTTGCTTTAGTTTATACAAATCCTGTTACTTCCTCATTGATCAGGCAAATCTTTAGGAAGATTACTGCCACGCTACAAAATCATCTCCATTGATAAAATAAACATTTGCAATCCAGGCTGCACTTAAAGCAACAAGGTTGTAAAGAGACTCTTGTAATAAAAATGGCAGAAAGTCATTAAAATTCACTTAAGCTACCTAGAATATTTGGTTAATTTTAAACTGTTAATGGATTTCAGAGACAGCACGTTGGGTGAAAATTACTTTTTATAAAACCTTTCAGTCCCTTGGTTTTCTAGGGACCTCATTTGACATGGCTAAGGTGTCAGGTATCCTGAGTCGCCCCGTTACAGCACTACCTTTAAAAGGATCCCAGAAGACTATACGAAGACTTAACCTGAAGCTCCCTCCTCCAAGCCTCTCAGCTCCACGCACAGCCACGGCCCTGCAAAGCTTCCACACTACCACCAAACCCAGCAGCCCCCCAGCCCCATTCAGAACTTCAACACAAACCAGCCCTGCATACACCACGTTGCTGAAAGGCTTCATCCTAAGGTCCCAGGGATTCCAAAGAAGTGTTGGATGTAGCATGCATTGAACTGCAGAGGAGCTACACCTGTCTCAGACACCATAAAAGGGCTGTGTACATATATATGTTCTACCTCGGAAACCTGAAGGCTTTCAAGATGGTAAGCCAGGATTTAAAGAGTTCTTGAGCTCCTCACACAAAGCACAAACTTCCTTGCTTGGCTTCGCAGAGTTACAACTGCAGAATTAGAGGATATTGGCAGGAAGAGAATGTCAAAACCAGGTACTGGATCTTAGATACAGGAAAGCATCATTGCCCACACAATGCAACTATTTATGGCTCTAACACAGGTTTAGGCAAAAATTCACTCGGACCACACTGCTTGATCTGTAGTCAAACACTGACTTTAGACAAGCCGCTGTTGCACACAGGAAGAAAGCTTCAGTCCCCACACGCTTTAAAAAAAATAAATAAAACAATTAATTTTAAATAGTACTCATCCCATGAATGCTTCTCTGGCTGGATGAGTCTTCTATGAACCACTGCCAAAGTCAGTACAGATGTGACATGGCTGAAGGCAAGAACACAAGTTGGCCAGATATCCTGAGAAGAGGAACAAACTTGCTATTTGTATGCAACCACATTAGTGTGCCCATGAAATTACTGCTCATTCATTACTTCCTTCACCTCAACAGCCCCAAAACCTAACACAGCTATGCAAAGCAACTGAAGCATTATGAGTAGCATTTGTTATAAAACCTGAACTTCATTCAGCATCTGATAGAGAATGCTCAAAGTAAAACACGGGGTACAGGGAGAACACTTAATACACATTTTGTCACTCTCCAAATGACCTTGCAAGAGACACAAACTGTTTCTAGATGAGGCAAGTCCCTGTAATAAAGGCTGAGAAAAGATCTCTTCCTCCATCCATCCAAGAGCCCACATATAATGGAAGTGCTATTCAGCCAGAAAGACTAAGCTAGTCAGAACTCAATAATTTTTGTGCTAAAACTATGGAAAAAACTATTCAGAAATGTTTCTGAAGAGAAACCCTGGTCACTGCTGTGCAATCCTGAACCCAAGAACCTGAACTCCAGGCCTTCCCAAACTCTGTTTGGTAAAATGAAGAAAGTCCATGACATGTCACCTTGCCCCCAAAATCATTCCACGTTTACCACAGACTAGAATAATAACTGAAATTAGAGAAGAACTTTTTTTGGTTTTCAGTCTGCAGGGTTGTTGTTTGGTTGGTTTTTTCAGGCTAAAGCAGGCCAGCCTTAGCACGGCTGAGAAATTGCAGCTCTAAGGCAGCCCCTCAAGAGTCACAGGCGTTCACAAGCAAGATCTGCCCCACAGCCATCAAGACCATTTCCTAGCAGACAGCAGAGCACTCACCTCAAATACCTTTATTTGACTGTGGCTACAGAAACCCTTCTTGATCAGAGCAGAACGGCTGAACCAGCTCACAGGCAGTTCTACAATTCTGAGACTGGGAACAGATGACACATTCCAGGAAAAAAAAACATTTCAGCTGGTAACTGGTCTGAAACAAGTATGTTTTACCACTACGTTTCAGAGCAAGTCAACCAAATCTCTGGTGTTTGAACAGCTATTATGCTTGCTATTTCTCGTAATATGAATAATGATGGATTTATTACCAGTTACTTCCTCAGTTGCTCAGTTTTATGATGATCATAAAATAAGATACAGCTACACATACCTTACATAATCTTCTGAAACTGTGAAGGTGCTATTTTTATCTTCTTTAAATGTACAAGAGCAATAGTAACATTTTTGTTATGGCTGAATTGCTCAATAAAAAACCCCACCTAGCACTGACATATTTCATATTCATTTTAAGAAAACAACCCAGCAACACAGGCCCATTTTATTAAAAAAAGAAGTAAAATTAAGGACAACATCGCTTTCATCCACATTCCAGGGCGGCAAAGAGAACGAACACAAGGTTAACCCCCACACATCGCAGAAAACTCCCTTCAACAGGTAAAGCTTGCAAACACAGGCAGGCTCTGGAGACCCTCTACAAAGCCAGGTTTAGTCTTTAGCTTGCTTGCTTGTGTAGCTCCATAAGATTTGTTGAAATTCACGAAGAGAAAAAAAATTTTGCTGGGCTGCAAGCTGGCCCAGCAGTTTGCTGCCACTGAAAAGAGATGGGACCTATTCTTCTCTTTCTAATTTCTCTTCGTTTTCCTGGAAGAGCACCACACCTCAGCTGCCCCACCACCACATGCTTCCAAGAATTGATCCTATCCTTTAACCCAGAAGAAAACCAGCCCCAGAAAAAACAAGTACACAGGACAGTTTTCCTACCCAGTTAGAGAGTCAGCCATGCACACACGTAGCAAACCACCAAGTTGGCCCAAGGTAAGACACCCAAACACTCCAACAAAAACAACATCATCTTTTGGTAGCAGTGAGCTCTCAGCATGGCTCACATCCCTTGAGAAATCAAGATGTGCCCTTCTTCCAGGGGAAAAGTTTCTCCCACTCTTCAAATGGTAGAGCTTTCACACACACAAAAAGTTAGTATTTCAACACTCAAAGAGGTAAAAGTGACCTGCCTCTCTGACAGCTGAAGGTGTGCTGTCTCCCTGAAACTCTCTCAAAGTTGAGCATGGTCAAATTGACCTGAAAAGCAACTTCACATCACCTACAGATACGTCACCTTAGCTCACACGAACTCAGATGAGACCCTGGGGAATAAATCTTGCTAAGAAAGAGCTGGACTGTTGGACACGAGGGACCCAAGAAGTTCTCAGAGATGAATACAAGCAAAACAAGTCAGGCTGTTACAGCACAGGACTCTTTTACTGAATTTTTCAAAATAATCCATTTTCCAAACCCCTGTGAGTACCTCTCCTGCTCCTGGGAAGAAGAGTTGAACCATTTGCAAGTAAACGAAGACAAATTACACATTTAACAACATTAGTTAAGGCTAAGACTAGCAAGATATCTTGCAATGCCATTCTTCTACTGAAGGCTGGTATCAATACTGTTTTTCAAAGAACACTGGGGAGGAAAGTTATCCAACAACTCAACCAGGTGTTACAACTGTTACCACGCACCTGAACTGCAGCAGCTGCAGCAGCCTTTGCAATACTCCACTGACTTCCCATGTGTTAACAGTTTAATCCACCTCTGCTAGCAAGGAGCTCCACAGAGATTTTTCCTGACCTTTTTTAGCATCAGCTCTGGAACAAAAAAATGCATGTCAAACGTGAAATAAGTCTGAGTACACATTAGAGATGTCAGTAACTCGAACAGCATTTGCTCTCCACTCCTACAGCTCATCTCATAGTCTCACTGCTCAGTCCTCCTGAAGCCTTTTGGAAAATAAACCCAATGCCTCTTCGAAAACCTTTTAACTGCTAAATGTGATGACTACGTGTAACGTTATAATAGCCTACCACTAAAGTATATCAAATTAATCAGTTCATAAAGATCACGTATAGACTGTGACATTCCAGTCTAGTCATTTCTAGAGCATCATAAAGGGCTATTTTGACTGCTTTCCCCTCACAGGGCTGTCCTGGTTTCAGCTGGGGTAGAATTATTTTCTGTCTAGAAGCTGGTACAGCATTGTGTTTTGGATTTAGGATGAGAATAATACTGATAACACACTGATGTTGTAGTCGCTGTTGTTTAGTGCTCACACCAAGTCAACAGCTCGTCTGTTTCTCACCCCACCAGTGAGGAGGCTTGGGGGGAACAACAGGCTAGGAAGGGACACAGCTGGGACAGCTGACCCAAACTGGCCAAAGGAATATTCCATACTATATGGCATCATGCTGAACACAAAAACTGGGGAGAGTTGGCTGGGAGGCAGTGGCTTGTTGCTTGGAGACTGGGTGGGCATCAGTCAGCATGTGGTGAGCAATTACACTGTTCATCACTTGTTTGTATACTCTTTTTCAGTTGTTATTATTTTATGTTCCTTTTCTGTTCTACTATGCTGTCTTTATCTCAACCCACGAGATTTGCCTTCTTTTCAGTTCTCTTCCCCATCCCACTGATGTGGGGGAAAGTGAGTGAACAACTGCATGGTGTTCAGCTGCCTGACAGGTTAAACCACAAGGGCTTTCATTATAATCATCATTTAAAAACTAAAACTAGGTGCCCAACAGCCAGGGACGAAAAAGAAACAAACCAAAAAACAACAGCAAACCAACCAACAGATCAGGGGGAAAAAAGCCTCCACCACCAAACCCACCCACTTTTGGTCTCAACTTTTTGGACTTCAGAATTCCTGGAATGACAAACAATATAATACAACAAATAACAGAACAAAATAAGAGATGACAATGTTACAGCTGGTGAGCCTTTTCAAAAAGTGTTAAAAATGCATGCATTCTGCATTTAGATGATGGCAAATCTGCCTCTAGCATAAGACACAGAGGCAAGAAGTACTTTGTCCTCACGATCATGCTGCACAGATATGCTTCTCTTGGAAACTGCTTACTACATCTCTTGCTGTGACCATGTACAGTAACTGGAACATCACAGTCAGAGATGGACAGGATAAACAAAAGCAACCTGACCCACCAAGAAAGCATCTGCCAGCACTTGAGCCATTGTTCTGTACAATATCAAGGCTTGAATTCTGACATAATCCCCTGACATCTCGGGTGATGTCAGCACGAGCAGCTATTAGAATGAAGAATGATCTCCCACAAGACATTAATTCAGAAAGAATCTATGGCCTTGCAATACATATTTCTCCCTTAACATTCTCCTAAATGGACTTTAATACATTTGAGCCAGAAGGGGAAGCAGGCCTTTTAAGAAAGCTTGTGATATTTTTGTCTTGTGCCAAAGCCTTCTGAATTTTTAGCTTTTCCAACTCCTTGAAGTTTAATTCCACACTTGTGCTTTGATATAATAAAAGCTCCTCATTCCTTTCCAAGGATGCTCGGAGCTTTAACAGTACACTAAGCAAGACCAACCTACAGATTTTACCTTCCCCCAGTCCTTCTCACCCCCTCTCTCAATTCCCATTTAAGGAGAGAGAACATTCTCCTATCTGAATCCGTACCTAGTAGTTTGGCAGAGATGAACATCACGGAAAAGAAGGAAAGAAGAAAGCAGGGAGGAAAAAAAAAAAAATCACCTCCCCATTTTTATTTCAGCCTTGAAAACTTCTGCTCTAATACTTTCTAATACACAACTTTCTTGTCCTACCACCTTCCATTAGAATCAGTATCTGGGAAAAATTTTCTAGCAGTTTTTTCTGTAGTAAAGAAAAAACTGCCAGTTGCTGCCAGTTAGTTTTGACATCTACAAATAAATGAAGCATGCACACAGAGCCCAGTTGCAACTCCCTGACCAAAAATACATTTCAGTGTCAAATCAGAATCACAGAACCACAGATCATTCACTAACAGCAACATCAGCAGTGAAAGAGATCTGACTGACACTTTATGGATTCCCTTCCTCACAGTTTCAAAATACAAATTAACACCTGAAGATGACCTAGAAATAAAGTTAAGCAAACTAAAAAAGTAGCTTCTGAAGACTTAGCCCATGCTACAAACTAACAACATAAGTTTGGACAGAGCTACAGCCACTCGATCAAGTGATCAACAAAGGCAGAATTTAGATGCTGGGCACTGAAAGAAGCTTCTAAGTGTTCATCAAGTGCTAATCTCCACCATGAAAAGAGTCTACAGACTTACAGATTCTCCCTGCTTATTGATTTTCTCACCAGGGATGCATAATGGAAGAATGATACTGGTCTCATGGAGCATTATCCAGCCTTTCTCAGCTGCTTTCAGCAACCACAGGCTCAGCTTGAATGCGGACACTCAGTTTCTCAGATTTCTCTGCTGACACAAAATTCTGCGGCAAGAGCGTGAAAGGAGTGCAAGGACCACGCTCTGATGTTTACTGTGTGAACAAATGTAGAAATCCCCACTCCTGCTCAGCAGGAGAGCTTCTTCCCACTGGGCTATAGGTTTATTCCAACAGGATGGTATGGTATTTCCTCTATGGTTTGTCTGCCAGGAAAGTCATTTCCTATTTTTGTCCTGTTGTGAGCTAGTAGAAGCTGGCATTGATGGAGGCTGGGAAGAATGAGAGGTTGGTTTGCTAGTGGCTTAACCAAACATATGTTTACAATTACCCCATTCATCATGCCCTGTCTGTGCAAAACTGTCTTTTTTGGAACGTCCCCATGGTCCTTGGGTTTGGCCTCCAAAAAAGCTAAAACAGACTCACTAAGAAACGCTTTGTTTGAATATTACAGCTAGAGCAACAAAACTGTCCAATGGCTAATATTGCAACCATTAATGCAATTGTTGAGCACTAAGATAAACATAGCTGCTCAGCTTGTTGCTGTTGGCCTAAGGATGACAGCTCAACAGCAGGAGGGTAAGATAATGGGAAAACCTCTTGCACTCTTCCCCTGGAGTCCAGCAAAAGCATACAACAGAAATAGGGCACCGTGTTTCTTTCTCAAATATTCTACAGCCTCTGCCCACAAGAACAGAATGCAGAGATGGGTGTGGTATCCCCAGGAAGTTTGTCTAGGGCACTTACCACCTCTGCATCCAAGGCCTGTGACTATCACCATCATCCCAAAGCTCTTTTCAGAAATACACTGCACGGTATAATTAAGACTTGCAACCCTACTCACCCTCTCCCCAATTATTACTTAAGGGAAGAATAAACAGTCTGTTGTATCATCGTGTGGTAAAGGGGGAATTTCTCACTGCTGATCCTTTCTCCAAGAAGAGGTCAAACTATTCTAGGAAATATGCCTTATCCCATCATACCTGAAACAGCATAATCTCAAAGGCAGCAGTCTTGAAAGCTGCAAAGAGCTCCAAAAGAGACACATTTCACCTCTCTCAGTGTCAATGAGGTAGAATTTCATGCCATGCACCTAGATTATTCCAGATCTAGTTTGGCAATCTACAAGCTTGATATAACCTGTAATTTTACTTCGTATCATATGTCAGAGAACTACACATTTTCCTCCACCACTTTATTCTCTCCAAAGTTATCATTTGATAACCAGGGATATAATGACTTACCAAAGGTTTCTGAAAGGATTCAGGAAGAAGGTCCATCACACTAATTTACAGCAGTAGTTACATGTTGTATTGTCCACAATACTGAAGAAAGTGTCCTACTCTGCTAAAAAGATCATCCATTTTAAAACAACCGATCTAGATGACAGACAGCTTTTGCTGTAGCCATTCAGGAGTGGTAATCTGCATTCCCCATGGATTAACTAATTGGGATGCAATTAGCAGGTTTCATTAAAAGCTCTCTTGACTTGTAAATGAGCATTAGTGTTGGGCTTTGAAGAACCCATCCTTAATTCATCCTGACTATATTTTTGCTCAATCCACACCTGAGTCTCTGGTCAATGCCTCTACAGGTCCCTCGCCTGTAAAAACCCAAGCAGCAGCCATAAAGCTGCTGCCACCTTCTAACAGAAAATGACTCACCCAGTGCTCAGAACTTCATCCTTTTGTGAGTGACTCCTCACCATTCAACAGAAATCTCTGGTCTTTTCCATCACAGACCAGGAAAGACAGAACTGTTCACAAGGGCACTACTCTAAACCAGGGGATGAACTTGCAACGCCCTGAGTCCTGAGGTCCGTGTCCATCTCCTCTGCATGAACTGATCCATCTACGACTTATGAAGGACCCTAGGAAGGCAAGGAGGGAAGGAAGTTCTCAGTCAATGGATGCACATTAGTGTGAATGTGAGCATCTCTTTATTAAAGAGTTTCAGGATACCTCGGCACTGATTCAGTGCTCCTATGTACACGTGAAGTCCAAAAGCTGCTAGAAACCATAAACACCACCATTTTCAGATGAATGTACCTGTATGAAAAATCTAGTCTCTGTCTGTCTCTCTGCACCAGGTACCTGCTGACGAGATGGTATCCAGGGAAATAAAGCATATAAGAAAAGGAAATGTCGAATACATCTAACCAATTCTTATAAAGTCAGGCTATTTTGGTTGTTTCATTACTGAAGACATTAAAAGACTGTTTGTGGACAGGATGCATCATACTGATCAACAGTTTTCTTTAATGATGCACTCATAGTGGAATTTGGCTTTCTAGGATAGTACTCTCCACACCCACAATGTGACAGAGGAGCCATATTGAGCTAAAGGGAGAACTGCTGTCCAATTCAACAGATGGCATGAGAATAGGAAAGACCTGGCACGGGACTAGTTCAGAAGTGCACAGTTCAACATGTATAAAGCAAGAGAAGTCAGTGAGGTAACATCTGTTTACTTCATAATATTATGTTTTAAAACAACCACTGGTTTGGGAGAAAAAGTGATGGGATTCAATACTACTTTGCCACATCCAAGTTTAAACTGCAACATGCTCTCCTGACCAGCAGGCAGTGCAAGGATAGCAAACCTGTAAATAAAGCTCAATGCTAATAACGGGATTCCTTGGTAACCTCATTCCTTGTAATTCCTAAAAAAGACTGTGGGGTTTCAACTGTTTCGTAAAGGATCTCCATTCCTAGATTTCCCTGGGCGAAGAGTTGAAACTGGTATATTTTGGACATGGCCAGGAGCAGGTCCAGTTTCCAAGAAAAACAATCCTAACTTCTTAGCCTGCTTTCCTACAGAAGGAGG
The DNA here is from genome assembly GCA_013397975.1 of Machaerirhynchus nigripectus. Classification (NCBI taxonomy): domain Eukaryota; kingdom Metazoa; phylum Chordata; class Aves; order Passeriformes; family Dicruridae; genus Machaerirhynchus; species Machaerirhynchus nigripectus. The sequence goes on along the minus strand of VZRQ01004873.1, from coordinate 587,668 downwards.
CTTATGCAATCACACTGTAGCCAAGCCAGTTGGCAAGCTGCATGCAAGCCTGACAGAGGCAGAGGTCTCAAGAGTTATCTTCCTTGTTTGTGAAAACACTGGGCCAGGTGGGCACACTTAAGAAACACTGCACTATGCACTGGCATCAACATTCTCGCAGCTGAGATAAATCCAAAGAAAAGCAGGCTTCCTCAGTCTTAGTTTGGACAAAAACGTTGGCCTAAAGTGAAGAAAAGCTTTTCCCCTGACCCCATCAATAAAGTTCACTCCGAAGTTTAGAATAAAAGGGCCAGCAGAAAATAGTAAGGGGTTTCACCACAGTGTTTGCTGCAACCAGTGGAATTTTTAATTGAGCAAATACTTAAATGCATCCTAAAAATGCATACCACTGGACATCAAAAAGTACCCCTCCATCTACTCCCCCACCCCATATTTCAGTGGTCTGAAGAAGCACCTGAGTGCATTTCACCCACAAACATACACGCACACTTCCCAAGACAGATCTGAGCTGGTCTAAGAAGAAGTTATACCTAGAAATCTGGCCTCATTTAGCACCATCACCTTCATAACGACACGCAGAGAGGCACAGCAAAAGGGAGCAACAGCAGGGTCCCACCCAGAGTGGCACTACCCAGGAGCCCCTCAGTTTGCCTGCTGCCACTGCTACGCACGCCCAGGGAAGCTGACAGTGCCTCGTACTCTAGAGGGACATCTGCTAGTTTGGGGCTGTCAGAAAACAAATTCCCAGCGCAACACTCTGGTGCTGCTGGCAGAAGCAGTGCATGACCCAGCTATGCCTCTCCTCTGCCAGCTGGGAACTCCCTGCCTTGGAAGGACACCTTTGCCAGAAAGATCCAGATACTTTTCCCCCATTTACATCCAAAACACAGACGAGAACATGACCAAAGATTTCTAAAAATTCTTCATGACAATTCTTGCTGGAGTCATTTAAGCACTTGCAAGACAGAGGGCTGCAAACACTTGTTTTATTCACAGAGTGCACACTATACACTTCAGCAGAACTGAGATGCAAAGATCCATTCTGCATTTAGACAGTGTTTTTGGACTATGCAGTAAAAAATACAGAAATGAGCTACTGAAATCCAGGTGTGGCTGCATGCGAGGATAAAAGCCAACTCACACAGAGCTAGGAGAGGGGATAGTTTGATTAACAAAACCAAGGAAAACCGTGGAAGTACCACAAGATCTTTAATATGTAGCCAGGGCAAACAAAGACCTACTTTAAGAACAAATAACGTCCAAGTGAAGAAAATAAATCAGACTATAACACGGTAAAATGATCACCGAAGGCAAAAGTCAGGGTCTGCTGCTCTGTCCATTTACTGTTCACAGTAAAGCTACCAAACAGTACTCTTCAGGCTCTGCTGCTTGCTCTACACTGTGCTGAATTCTAACAAGAGCCCGGTGTTGGAGAAAGAAAACCCAAGCAGCTCTGATATTAACATACACCTGTACAAAGGTAGCCAGCGGAATCGGAATATGGCTCTGGAACAGCTCTCCTTCTTACGCTGCACTGAGAGGTTAAGCCCTGCAGGAAGACTAACAGCATGGGAAAAGCATCCTGCTTACCTCCCGCAACCTGCCTCAGCCCCAAAACGACCATGAAGCACAGCAAGAGTTCTCATTTAAAGTTTCAAGCGTATTTCCCCTTTTCCAAGCAGGTGTTCTAATCTCCATGTGTTTGTGGTGGTTTTTTTTAACCTGTCCTCATAACTCACTCCTTTTAATCCCAGGATTAGCCTTGTTACCCTTCTCCATACCTTTTCTAGAGCTGTAAGTACAACTACTAGCCTCAAAATGCAGGAATAGATGGAGCTGAAGTGTTAATGCATCCTTGATACGCATCCCACAACATCTCCATTAAAACACATAAGCATCTTTATGAGGCAAAACAATTTCAGCTGCCCCTTAGAAGCATAACTTAAGCTGGCAGATGCTCACATCCCTTCTATCCTGCCCCCTCTTGCTTTGCCCCAAACCCAAATTCATTCTGCCTTAGTGAAGGGAAAAGCAAACCACATTCGTTGGGTCTGTTTTAGAAAACCTGATCAATGCTGCTTTGACATACCAGCAACACATGTTCTCATTTCAACAAATGGGAGCATTTCAGGCAGACCACCACTTCAGATGGAGTGGGGCTCCTGGCTGCTGAATCAGCACTTTCCATCCTGCTGGCAATACAGAGTTATGCGACGCTTCAAAGGAAAGCGGGGAAAAGGGGGAAAGGGGTGGGAGGGGGCGCTGGCACTTAAGCAACAGAAGCGGGCAAGAGGATTGTGCAGGAGTTCATCTGCCAAACCAATTAACTGCAAACTGTTCTTATAAAGATGCCACAGTTTCAGCCCCGGCTTGCAGTACCACAGTTATACAATGAGAGCCATGCGTGCGCGGCTCTCCCCGGCGGGGAGCTGGGGCAGGAGAAGCCCCGCATTTCCCCCCAGGGAAGGTCTCCCGGGCTATCCACGGGCTCTCGGCACGGCCGGGGGCTCGGCAGGGCCGCTCTTCGCGGGCACACGGCCGCCCGGCTGCCGCCGCACATCCCCGCCACGGATGAGCAGGAAGGTGGCAGCACTTCGGGGTGGCATTTCTGCGAACTGCCCATCCGCCAGCCCTCCCGCAAACCCTGAACGGAGCGGGGGGAACACCGGGGAGTTTCGCCGGCAGCAGCACCACCAGCAGTTGGCGGGGGCAGGTCTTCGCTCTCCTCCAGCGCGGGGCGACGGGAAAGCCCGGCTCCCGGCACCGCCGGGGTGAGGCGCGCAGCAGGCGAGCAAACAAAACGCGGCAAGGAAGCC
>VZRQ01004873.1:522374-584062 GCA_013397975.1 Machaerirhynchus nigripectus | reverse complement strand
GGCGAGCGAGGCTGGAGGCGGCAGATCGCCGGGCTGCGGCGGGTCTCCTGCCCTCTAAGAAAAGCTCACCCGCAGGTAGCACCGGCGCCTGCTTTTCTTAGGAAGAGCTGGTTTTTCTTTAGAGTAAAACCGACAGAGCATCTGCACGCGCCAGGCATTTGTGCTTGGATTTTTTCTTTAACCTTATCGGTCCTGTTTTCACAGTTTTCCCCGCAAAACTGCGCAGGGAAAAGTGCCCCAGCTCCCCTTCCAGCGCTGCAGACATCACGGAACAGGCTCCTGGCGTGTGCCAACACTACGGTGGGCTGTTCAGAGCTCCTCCGTACTGAAAAGCGCCCTGCTCTCCCGGGATCCTCAGGCTGCCACTCGCACTCCTACAGACTGCTGCTGCGAACTTCTGTGCAGTGGGACCTTTGGTATTTCACCACGGTAGCTCCGAGCCATCCTATTTGCAAGTAGCTTGCAAATAACTCGGACTGTGGAAAAGCTCTTTTAAGGGACGCGAAGCTGCGCGCTTCCCTAAGAGCTGCTGTTTTAAAGCGTGTATACTTTCAACGAGACCCGTCACACTCCGTGAAGAGAGTAGTATTCACTTCACTAGACGCAAAAACACTTCTCATCAGAAAGTGGTCAGCCCTATAAAAGGAAATTGAGCCCAAGGAGAAGTGGGAAAAATCTCTGGGCTTTTCCTCCTATGAGAGATGCATGTACACTAATGGGAGTATTGTGGCCAAGCGCCCGAGCTGAATATATTTTGAAATGTAACATGATACCTTCTTTGCTCTTGCTCTTTCTTTCTCCGTGGCTCTTCTTTACTGTATTTAAAGGAATGTTTTTCTTATGAGCCCGCCCCTCCGGTCCCCGTGTTTCCAGCCATGCTCTGGTCTCGCTCTGTTCTCACCACTCGCTGTCCCTTTACAAGTCCTCAAATAATCTCTCCAGCTTCCTTGCGCGTGTCACCTCAGCCTCTTGGACACACGTGCCACTCTGCTGCCTGCTCGCTGCTCACCCTGCTCACGCCACCAGCCCCCCGGCCTCTCCTCGGCACCGCGCTTCCCTCGGCCATGTCCACTTGATGCAGTGCTGAGCGTTGCTCTTCAGTCTGTCAGCACCACTGCTGCCCGTCCTGTCCCGTCCTGTCCTGTCCTGTCCTGTCCTGTCCTGACCCAGTCCATAGGGACCTTGCTCTGTGGGCCGTCACTTCTCAGCCCCGTTCAGCCCTCTCTTCCCACCGCCGGGCTGGTCTGTCCTGACTTCCTGTGAGCCACTATCCACCCTGACCTTGCGTTTTGTGGGTCCAGCCTCAGAGTGCTGGTGCCTCACCAAAGGAGAAGCTGTCTCCTGTCCAGGTTATTTAGTAAAAAGGTGAATGCAGGTGGTATCAGATTCCTGCCTGGGATTACTCCAGAGGCAAGGAGGCACCTACTGCCTGCTAGATCCCAAGTGGCAGGACTAGCATTGCTGGTGTCACAGTCCCACATGCTTACGTAAGAAATTTTCTGCACATGTAGACCAGCCCAGATTGGAAGGGAACTCCAAAAATCACCTGGTCCAACTTATTATGGGAAAGGGATGAGATTGTCACCCTGTCCAATTACATCTTGAAAGCCTCCAGTTGTGGGGACTCCACCCCATCCCTGGGGATGATTTTCCAGTGGGTAGTTGTTCTAACTGTAAAAAATTTCTTTTTTTTCAGTGAATCAAAATCAAGGTGAAACCTCTCCTCGTGCAACTTGTACCTGTTGCTGCTTGTCTGCTCTCTGTATCTCCCTGTGAAGAGAGAATCTCCATCTTTTTTGCAGCTGTACATGTACCTGTATGATTTGACCAGGGTTTGTGCAATAGGTGTCCAGTTCTTGCTGCTTTCGCAGAACCCACTGCTGTGGGCATGGCCAAAGACTTCAACACATGCCTCTTCTACACACTGTTGAATGCTATTTGCCCCCGGCACATTCCTTAACTGTGCAATGCAACAGTTATACTTTGTCATCTGTAGTATTTCCACCCTAGAATATCAATTTACAGCCCTGCATTACAGCCTGTCCTCAAAAAGTGAGAAGTGAAAGGAGAGAAGTTATATAACTGGTCTGGTGCTGCAGAGCCAGCCAGCCACCAGCAGGATTTCATTGCAGGGATTCCCGCCTTCCAAAACATCCCCTTCTTCCCCAAAAGTCCTGCTACCTCAACCTCTAAGGCAATTTACATGCTTCATCTCAAAACCAGACCACCTTTATGACCATGATGCTCTGCATCCAACACTGGAGGGAAACTGGAGGGATAAAGCTCAGGTATTTTTGAAGCATCACTCAGGCAGCCACCTGGCTGCCGTCCAGTATGCTCTTCCTTTGAGTGTGCTCACTGTTTCTCATATATAAGACTGCTGATCCATCAGTTAATCATATTGAGTAAGTACCTAAAATTAACTTTTAAATTATTAATGCATGAGAACATATCCGTTTGCCATGTACATTATTTTAAAGGATTACAGTGTGTACACTGAGTGCCATTAACATTACATTTTGAAGACAGTAAATTGACTTGTATGGAAATCAGAAGAGTTGATGGATTCCTCTAAAGATGCCTTTGACAATGATAAAATGTTCAATTGAATTATTATTAAGCATGTGTATGTGCTTAAATTTCTTACTAATACATACAAAAATAAGTGACTGCTCAAGTCTTATTAGTGTAGTATTTTTCATTTTGTGGTGGGTTAAAAAAAATAGATACACACGAGTATTGAAAATACTCATCTGACAAATAAAAACACTAGGAGAGATATGTTTAGTTTCCTAGACTACAGCTGTATCGTTCAAGACAAAACTGTACTGTCATAAGATTGTTTATCCAAAATAGCACCACTAAAATGGTTAAGTGGAGAGGTAGCAATGCATCTTTTCAGTGGCAGTGAAGTACATGCTTATCTTTTCCCTTAAATAATGAATCTCTGGCAACACCCTATACAATGCTGTATCACGAAAATAACAGCCTAAAATGCTGGTATTTCGTCTAAGAAAAAAAGATTCCAATTTTCTGCAAGAAAGAGCACACAAGAAATAATGTTGGCAATAATGTACTCTGACTATGTAAACATTATTCCTGCTCAAGGACAGTCTAAAAAGTAAAGGCAAACATTGGTGCAAAAGCCTTGATGCCTTCAGGACTTTGTGCCCAGGAGAAGTTTGTCCCAGCTCCCTGTTTTCTTCTTCTTTGCAGTGGTTAAGATTTGGGCCAGAGAAGACAAATTCTTCTGACCCGTGATGGAAGAAGAAGATGGAAGAACTAATGAGACTCCCTGGCTGTGCTCAAGGGAATCCAGGCCACTGGGAGAGAAGAGGACAGGGCTTGCAGTCCCCTCCTAGCTGGAGAGGGTCTTGCTGCTCCACAGCTTCCAAACTCAGAGCCTGTGGTACAACTGGGCTTAGGATACCAGTTTATTCTCCAGTGTACTTCCTCAAGATATCCAGAAAGATATCCAGAAAATGCTCTTTGTTGCCAATTGTACTCCTCAGGAAACTTGCATGTAAGTTTCTCATGTGTTAAAGGTTCAAAACGAGGTCCAAAATATAAGCAGAATATAGCTATTCTCTGTCTATTTAGCACTACATTTAAGACTCAATACCTAATAATAAATGGCTGTTGGAGTTCAAATACTGTGGACTTGGTTTGCTTTCCACAAAGACTTGAACTCTGCAGGGTGACTTTTCATTTTGAAACTTAGCCAAAGGACACTAAGCTCTACAATTCAGTTAGTTCCAAAAGAGAAAAAGGTCATTTTAAAGTTTTATTAAATAGACTAATGAAAACTGTCTAGTAGATATGAAGTTTTCTTTAGAAACATTATTATATTTCATATATATACTGAGAACAGGCATAATTTTCTTTTCTATTACGTTGATTTAGGAAATGAAAATCCAATAGCAGAAGATCTGAAGAGGAGAGATCAGAATCTGGCCACTGCTTTCACTCTCAAAGGAACTTTCATGAAAGCATTATATGAAAGTCGGCATTAAGCATGATCTTTAACTAGTAGAATGCACTGATAAAAGAATCCAGCGATCTAAAAAGGGTCAACTTGGTCATTATTGCCTAGTAGGTATATAGGCAAAAGTGCTGACCAACCTTTGAAATGATAATAAGTTTCTTTTGTCATGGACAAAGCTTTTCACCTTAAATAGACAGGAAGTCTTCTAACACAGTAGAATTTTAATAAAGCTTAGTCTGGTACAAAACCAACTCAAAATTATTTCTGTTGCTTTTACTATAAATGAAGCAAATGCTTAAAATACTTTTAAAAGCTGTCCAGAAAAAAATAAGTCTTTTTAACATCAAGATGGAAGTGGGGAAAACATTCTCCTTCCTTTCTGTCTACATCCTTCTTTTCTATTGTATTTATTCTGTTACTCAATGTATGGTAGAGATTGTTAGCTGAAAGGGGAAATGAAAGCACTAAGAAAAAAAACTAAACAAGTTTGTAAAAGCACTCACTAAATATAGCTGTATGAGCTAAAGGATACAAATTTCAATATTCACCAAAAGACTGAAAAGACTGAAATTTTCAAAACTTTACATGTTTTCCACCAAGTACTCTCCCAATTCTGGTTTTTAACCGATTCAGCAAGAACTTCATCAAATACATTAGTTTTAGAAGTTTAGAGACTTCATCTTCTGCCCAGTTGTTATCACGAGGATTTCTTAATATCACTCGAGTATAGAAAAGACTTTTTCTGTAGTCTATGTCTAAAAACGAGCGGCGGAAAAAGGAAAGCTGTGGCATGACCATAACTGAATAAACTCACTGTGTTCATAGACCACATTGTGGAGATCTACTTTTTGTTGCTAGGTAAGTTATATCTCTATTTACAGCTTTTTCAAAAGACTGAATAGTCAGAGACATTTTGTAATTTGAGATGGAGTCCTAAGCTCCAGTGAGAGAGATGTGCTCTTCCTGGACTGTACAAAATAGAGCAGTTACACAAGGTGGTGTAGAGGAGAGGGGAATTTTAAGCGATACTGATCATTCAGTCAGAAACTACATTAAAAAGATGAATACATTCAGCCCACCCTCCTATGAAAACACATCTGTTCCCACCGTTAGCTCCACAATTAACACATAGACTGATTCAACACTAAGAATTATAAATTGCTGTATTCTCTCAGCTCCAATGAAGTGATGAAGAAAATGGCTACTTTTGGACATCAAAGGTGTTAAGTGAAATGACACCGTAAAAGTGTTTACTTTCCCCAAATCAAAGTCAGCTACTTTCCTGATGCATAAGTTTTCAACTAGGATGCCAAATAACACTAGAAGAAAAATTCAAAATTATACTGCAATAGGAGGAGATTCAGTTCAAACTGTACTTTATATTCTCATTTATGACATGAGAAATCAGGATTTATTCAAAATGTAGTGCTCATTCACAGCTTTGCTACAGATAAGGAGAGAAGGCAACAAGAATTGTGACTCAAAATTAAATCCAGCCACACTGCAGTCAGTGGCAAAACTCTTAGGGAGCTTAGCGTGACTGTGATTTTGTCTCAAGTATTTTCTTGGTTCCTGAGGGAGGGGCAATTAAAATAATAAAGACAAAGAGAAAAATCTTCAATGCCATAACTTGCCTGCAGGCTTCAGCTTTTAGAGCATATTTTCACAACAGCTGAAGCAGGATCATCAGGCTACTGCCATTTGAAAACCAGAAACATTTAAATGGTGTAAACAAAAATAGATTACATAGAAGTAGGTTTTATCAAGCCGAGAGAAGAGGCACAGCAATCCAGCTGTACTGGAAACAAAACAGATCTTCCCTCAGTCAGTGCACAGTGCTGTGTGCAGACCCTAGCACCCTCTGAATTAAAATGCTCCTCTGTACAACACAGCCTTGCAAGGAGTCTGTGTCTTTTGTTGGCTTTCAGGGTATGGATGCAGAGATGAGGTGCTTTTCAGGCGGGTTCTTCCCATGTGCTATAGGCACCACCACGCTCCAAAGCAGCCAAGTCATGTCTCAAGCCATTCCCCACAGCAGGTGATGTGGAGTTTTGAGAGCATTCCCATCCTGTGACTTTAAGTAAGCAAAATGCAGATGTCTAATAGTCAATTGAAGTCTGAACTAGACGCTTTGTGTTTAAACTGCTGTTTGCAAAGGAAGTAATATTTTGCTTTCTTGGTGCAAGGATTACTAAAAAAATTGCCAAACCAAAACCAATGTACACTGCATAATCATCTGAATTAATCCCTTGTCACAAAGTTTTAATCTCTCACTAACTCTTCTTAGCCAATTAAGCCAAAACTTTCTCAGAAACTGGCTGGCAGGAAAAGTTTCCCTTGCTCCATCCACAGCAAGCAGTTGGTTGGCTGCTTAAACAGAGCACTGAGAACTTGTGTTAAAATAGAAATTGTGTCCGCAGTGATTTAAAAGTAGATTTTCTACAAGTCTGGTCTATTTATTTAACTATACTAAAGGAGTAAGAAGTCATTCTCTGGTTTAAATTACTTCCTTTTGTTTGGAAAAATAGTCATCCAAGGAGACTGATGGGGCTTGTACTTCATACTCTCTGGCCAGAAGTAGGCATTTAGCGTATCTTTATTATAGAGAAAAACTTGGAGGAAAAATTATATGATTTACACAAAGTGATATACATGCTTTGATAAGAGAGCAGTCTTTCAACAGAAAGGACTGCTCTGTGGTTGCTATCCTGACAAAATGAAGGTTTCTTGGAGGTCATTCCAACCTTGATGATTCTGTGATTCCTCTGCTCTCAAAATGGTGAAGGCTGTTCTTTTATCAAAGGACCTCTTTTCCATGATTGTCAGGTGTATACAAATAATCTGCATATATTCTTAGAGCAATTTGTAACTTTCTTGAGAAGGAAATTTTTGAGGATTCTTAATTTCACTATCAAAAAGTGTAATTAAAGTTACTAAGATCAAATTACCCCTGACTGTTTTCCTCTGATTCTTTAGCAGATGTGAAATAGATAAACAAAGATGTGGTACAACACAGTAGTTCAGACGTTCCTCTTCAGCAGCACTCTACGTCCACAGGCAGTGAGAAATCTCAGGGAGTCTCTACAGCAGCTAAAGGGAAATCCACCGGTGCTCCTCAGAAAGCTCTCACCACCTCTAGCTGGAAGTTTGGGACAGGCAAGCTTGTCACCAGTAACCTAAGGTTTAGCTCTGATTTATTCTGTTTTTCTACACTTACTCATGTAAATGTGCAGATCTGTCTGATCTCATATGCTAATTGGACCTCAAAATGTTTAGTGCAAGTGAACAGAGAATATCTTTGCAGAAATTATTTTCAGAACAGTTACACCCGCCAGGTAAGATCCATTCTTTCTCCTTGACCAAGAGCCTTTTCAACACACACTAACTACTCCATGAAGATTTAGGCAGGCTGCTGCATGGTGAAAAGGCCTCTGCTGGAGTGAGGCTCCAGCACTGAGGCTCCCTTGAAGCAGGAATGTGGCTCCTCTGTGATCATGTGCCCACCTCAAGGGCGTGGGTTCTATTCCAAACAGTCCTTGTTGTAAGATGACAGATGACATTTCTGGCCTTACATTGATTGCTTTGTAGGTTCTCCCTCCTCCCCCCAAAGATTTGGTGATCCTCTTATCCTAGTTATTGTTTGGCAAGCGTTTGAACAGACCATTATTTCAGCCATGCCTAAGGGATGAGATAATGTAGAAAATGCCATATTAAGAAACAACCAAACAAACTTCATTCTGTGAACCACAATGGAGTGACGATAGAGTTAGGATATTTACAGCAAATCAGTGAATCTGTCTAATTACTATGGTCCAATTTAGATAATTTGCTTCTACAGTGGGAGGCAGACTACTGGTGGATTGTTCCTCCCTCTTTACGACCTAGAGCTACATATGTCATATTGTGAAAACGTGATACAAAATTGATTCTAAAAAATTGCCTTCATATTACTCACTAGGAAGCAATTGGAGTCAAGCCAGGAGCAGATGGCAGCTCAAAAGGCAATCCTCTTCCTCCTCGAGAAGTACTGTTACTTTGTACTTCAGCAGCAGTATTGATCTAAGAAACCTGATGCCTTTTACAAACAGTAATGAACTTAATTTTATAGTGCCCTTGTAGCAGAGTTAGTAGGATTTCTTGCTTTAGCACATGGGGAAACTGATGCATGTCAGGTTTGCAGCATTCCCATGTTCACAGTTTTCCAAGAGATTCCATTCTCCATCTGAAGAAAAATCAGCATCTCTAAAATCCCAGCATTCTGCCACAAGCGTGACACCCAAACGTCAAGCACATGAAATTAAGGGATGCTAATTAGAGGCAGAGACAAAGCCATGGGCAAAAGGAGACTTTCCCAAGCTCCACAAGAAAGTAGGTAGCAGGACCAGGACCCAGAGCAGCTCAGTTCTGGGTTGTGCTTTGTAGGCTCTCCCTGTGAGCCCATGGGGAGTATCCAGCTACTCCTGAAACAACTTGCCCGCAAAAAGCACCTCTTGGACAAATTAAGCACTTGTTTAAAGTGGAACTGAATTTCTGAACGTGAATACCTGCTAGGCATTATACCTTGCAGCACAGCTGGATCCAGGGAACCTGCTGAGATGGTGAAACTCTCCATAAATAGGCATCAGTATGTTTCCCTACTCAGGGCTGAGCAAACCTGGGTAATGAAAGAGACATTTTTAAAATGGAAGAAGCAGAAAAATTTTCCTCCTTCTTACATTGATATAGTAACCAATGCAGTCGTCATACTGAAATGTGAAGAATTTCAGCCCAAATGTTGGGGACGGTATAAATAAGTTAATTTGAGAGTGGGAGAAAGCTTACACACTTCTCAGACCTTATTCTAATATGCAGTGAGGTCAAAAACAAAACCCTCAAGCATGAACAACATTGGGCACACAGCAAATAACTTTGCTGTAAATTACAGTGCATATTCCCAGCAGCAGATCTTTACTGGGTCTGAACTCTCTCTGGAAGTGAAGCTAGAAAAACACGTATCAACCAAATATTATCTTCAGATGTATGTTGAATATACGTAGAATACAAGGCATGGTTTGCAAAGTTTGCAGTAGCACTTAGGTAGATGTGAAACTTTGACATGATTTGAAGTGGGGTTTCTCCTCATAAGGATTTTATTTCATGCTTGTGGAAGGGTGATTTCTCATGGGTTTTCAAAAGTGGACTCTTTCATAACATAAATACTTTATAATGATCTTCACCATGTAAGTTAGCAAAGGAGAAAAAGAAAGCTGAACCAGTGGTGAGCTACATGGGAGACAAAAAAATACAAGTTTCTGAAGACTCAGATTCCATTTTTCTACTAGCAGTTCAGGAAATTAGAAAATTAGTTTTGCAAAGATGAAAATATTTTTATAAAAAGGTGTTTTGCGTAGAATTTAATTAATGTATTATTCTGGGTGTATTTCAGTGCTGACACTCACACCCTGCCAGGCTACTTTTCAAGAAAGCAGGCTGCATTATAAACTACAATCCAGTTCTGGTCCCAGTGAGGTCAAAGTGCAAGTTGGAGTCAGACTTGTTTTCTTCATCTCTAAACTTTGCAGTATGTTGTATAGTTAAAAGTCACTTTTTCTTTTGATTGCTTGCACACTAATATTTTAATTTTCCTTTATTTCTAAGAAGCTGAAGTGAGGTATGTTGAGGTCTTTACATTTTTTGTCTACTCACCTTCCCATATTTTGAGGCAATGAGGTAGGGCATCTTTCTATTTTCATGTGTGGACAAACCAAATGTTAAGAAACAGTAAGAAATAGAAGTATTTCTCCAGGACTGTGAAACACTACCTGGTGGTAAGTCTTCAGAGAGCAAGCAGTAACTGACCCTAAGGTTCAGGTTGGACATTAGGAGGAATTTCTTCATAGAAAGGGTGATTAGACATTGCGAAGGAACTGCCCAGGGAGGTAGTGGAGTCACTGTCCCTGGAGGTATTTAAGGAAAGACTGGACATGGCATTTGGTACCACGGTCTAGTTGACATGGTGGTGTCAGGTATAGGTTGGACTCGATGATCTCAGAGCTCTTTTCCGACTTAGCTGATGTGGTTCTGTACAACACTGGCACTGAACCTTTTGGTCAGATAGCCCCTGTATCTGCAGTGGAAGGGTCCTTTCATTCAGGTGCACTGGGGAACATGGCCCTCATTATAGCAAAATGCAGGCACCCAGTATCACGTGAGAATCATACATGGCTATATAATTTCAACATCATGTCATATGAATTCCTGCTGCCTAACTGAGCACGAATATCTCTGGAAAACACCAGTGCCTGTATCATATGATAGGACAGAGACCAAAGGGCATGCAGGAAAGGGAACAAGAGAGAGAAGACTGTGCCCTGGGTACAAATGGTAAAAAGACTAGATGTGGCCAGTGTGTTATGGGATGTGTATCCATCTCCAGAGACTGATTAAAAGAACAATGCTTTTGAGTCATAATGTGTCACAGTAAAGCAGGGATCACATTTAAAGGCAAGTCTGCTGGTGCAGAACAGAGCTGATGTGGAACTGGAAGGCACAGTTCAATCCATGCTGTGACAGACACAGGACTCTTTTCATTTAGCAGATAGCATTCACATACAGACATCCTTCCAGCCTATGTTATTTGCTGCACCAGCATATTCAGTGTTATTTACACAAAGTAAGTAAGTAAATTGTCTTCCATGAATAGCAAAAATCCCAGTCTCCCTTTCTCCTTGAGAAATATAGAAGCCAGTAAAGGTAAGCCAACACCATAAATCCCATTATTTGTATTACAAGAGTTCCCAGGAACTCTGGTTGCATGACAGAAAGTCATTGCACTGGTCAAACATTGGAAAACATTTAATTAGCTTATAGAGCTATTAGTTGATCTCCGTTTTACTACGTGCACCCCATCATAGAATACTCTGTAATTGAATTTGCCCTTGAATACAATCACAGGAAGTCAAGGTGTTTTCACTTTCTCTAACAGGAGGGTTCTGCAACAGCCACAGCAACACAGCTTCACACTCACAGTGTGAACACTAGAGTCTGCATTGCACAGAACCTTGGCTGTATGATGACACTGGCATAGTTGTATCTGTCCAATCTGTCCCTGCTGTATATGAGTCCTAAGGACTACTGATAACAACAGGACTGGCTGGGATGAGTTGGGTAAGCAGGCCACTAACACTCTAATTGCAGGTAGTTGAGGCAGGCAAGGACTGTGAATACTTCTATCATCAAACTGAGTCTTAACAAATTCTCCTACTTGGCATACAATCCCTTTCATGAGCTTACAAACCTAAATGATAAAGCAATTTTAGTTATTTCTCTTAGCTCAGTTCCTCCCAATTAGAAAACTGTATCAGAACTGCATTCCTCAGGTAGTCTGCAGCCATCTTCTAATTTCCAGACTAAATATATTCACAGCCAATCTTATTTCCTTCCTGACACCATTTGTCTGTCTGGTCTATTTGTGACTCAGTCCTTATTTATGACTCACCGGTGTGAAAGATAAGATTTGTGGCTTAGTGAGTGGCCTAATTGCCCAAGCAATGATTATATTAGAAATACTCTAAGGGAACGTGTAAGTGCCCTTCTTAAAGTCCAATTAAGGAAATGTATTTACATCTAAACAGCCATAAATAACAATTTTTAAATGTATTTGGTCTGGAATTTTCTGGATAAATATTTATGCTGTGTTTGCTAATCACCGCAGCAATTTTCTTCCTGAGCCTCTTGTTCAGCATGTGTACTAGGAAAAAGGCAAGGTGGTGTGGATTATATGATGATGCTACCTTTCTCTGTTTCGTTAGCCTCCAGTTGTGGGAGTGACCAGCCTTCATGATGTCCATGCTACGTTGTGGTTCATGTGAGCTTGGTTGAGCCGACAGTATGTGGGCGACTTGGCAGAACAGCTGGAACAAATGGCGAAAGTTATGTTGGTCACCCATCTGAGGGAGCATGTTCTGGCTTTGGTTCATCAGCTCTGCCCCATAAAGATCTGGCTGGAATTTCAGCTGCTTATGGATGTTGGGATAACAGCAGTGGGCAGCAACATTTTTCAAAATGTGCCTAGATCTCAGTTCTGCAACACATTAATCATGGTTGGATTGAAGATTTTGCAAGAGCAAAATTAAAAGTTCATTCAGGCTGCCTGGAGAAGGCCCAGGAGCAGGTATCCATTGCTAGTAATTGTTCATTTTAATATTCTTGCAGTACAATCTAGAGAATTTGGCAACAGACAAGATCGTAGTTGTTGTCAGCACCATAAAGCCCAGAACAAATGGACAGTTTTTTCCACATTTGGTGGAGTATTAGCAAACATTTTCTTGGAGGAGGCTTTCTCTGATATCAGTCTGTCAAATCCCAGTTTGAGCTCTTCTATCCACCATCTACCCATGAGTGTTGTTACAGACTCCATCCTCAGGTAGCACGGATCAAATACGGTGCTGTGTCAATCACCCAAACTGTGCCGATTTATGCTCGCTGCGTCACTTCAGCGAGGACAATGACATTACACCAACTGGCACCAGCACAGGATCTGGCCCTCGGACGCTGTCAGTGCCATTTAGTACCACTCTTCTCTTTCCGCTTCTTCCTCAGTGCAAGGAGATTATTCTGGCTGACTGCAACCAGGAGCCAGGCGCAACTCGTCTCCCTTCCTGCACCCAGCCTCCCCAGCTCATTAGATCCCAGAGGAACAGGGGGTGTGGGAGGGGAGAAGATCCAGCCCTTTAGAGGTGGTTCCATTTATAAATATTGACTTTAATGCTAATTTCATGTAGTTGCTTGTAAAAGTCTTTTAGGCTGAAGCAGAAGGCACACTGCAGATGGCAAGGATATTTTTCACAGTTTTTATGGTGGATAACAATATACTTGACATTTTGCTCATTAAATGTGAGCCTTGGTATGTGAGTAAACATGCTAGGCATCTGTGCTCTAAAATTACCAGTGTGAAAAGCAACAACTCAAATGTTTCAGTCAATAAATGTACAGCACAGAAGCAACATTCAGCAACTTTCTGAATGCTGTGTGCAAGTCAAGGACTGAGTTTGCAGTATTACATGGAACACTCTAGAACCAACAAGGAAGACATAACATATTGCTTTACAGTCCATATTTTTGAGGGAGAGGATTGCATCCAAAAATCTCTAAAGTCAATGTAAACACGTGGTAGACCATACCCATCAATTTGTGTTTCTAGGGGAAATAACATGTGCCTTGTCAAGCCGCAAAACTACATCAGAAGGAAAGGAATGGAGGCAGAATGAGCTGGAAAGGTGGAAGAGATGGTCTGTGGAGAAAAAGGCAGTCTGCCATTGGGAAGAACAGTGGACTAGACAAGAAGGGGCAGAAGGACAGATGTGTGGTGCAGTGTGAGCAGATGTGATGAGTGACCAGCCACGAGGAGATCAAACAGAGGAGGGGCCACAGAACTACCACAGGCGCTTTTCTGCTGCCCATCTTCGGGTTTTCACACATTCTTAAAGAAATGAGCAAGAGAAAGGATGACAACTAAAGTGGACAGAAAAGCTCAAAGGGTAAGACAGCTATAGGACATTAATCTAGTATACATGCTTTCTGCTTGTCTTTTAAATGTTTTGGAGATACTACCCTGAGATAGCTGCAATTCTGAGTGAAATAGAACACACCTGAGGAAAACAAAATTTAGCTTAGTACATCTTGTGATGTTCACGACTCCAGGCTCTTCCAGAAGCCAATACCGTGTAGGCAACTACAGCAAGGCTAAAATTTAAACAATAAAGGATATCTAGATTGAAGTAAGAAGACTGGTGTCTTGTAGTTTTACTTATGGATTTTGCATGTGTTTTGACACATTTCAAGACAAACAATTTGTTACATAAATCTGTATGATGGAAATGGGTATGAAGAAAGTGAGACGTGCCATGTGAAATGATGATTTATTTTAAAAAAGACCAGGAGGATTAAGGTAATGCTGACTTCTTCATTATCCTCCATCTCATAGCAGTGTTGGCCTATAAACGTTTTTTTATTTCATAGTATACACACGTCCTCTCCCTTTCCTCACTCCTTCATCTTCCCACATGTCTTCCAATTAAACCTACCTTCATCCCAGTGTTAAATTCCTGTTTTCTTGGAAAGCTACTGTTCAAGTCATGTCTCATTTCTCCATCCAAATAAAATTCCTTTGAACTTTTGTTACCTCCAGGGAGTCCGCTCTTTGGTATATCACATCATGATGCTAGAGACACTATTAAAAATAAAAGATTTCAAAATCAACTTGAAATGGGAACTCTGATACGAACTTTGCTATTTGTTACAGAAGAGTTTACGTAAGTGGCAGTCTCACGCATCACACTTAGCAAGATCAGAAGAATTACTGAAATCCCAGAATGGGGTAAGTTAATTTGCATAACAAACTGTGCATTAGGACATCTTCCCGATACTTGAGAGTTTATCCATAAAACATCTTCATCTGTCTTCTTAAGTATTTCATTCTCAGAGGTAGGCCCCAATTCTTTTATAGACAACATCAAAGCTAACAGGGTCAACTGTAGTTATGAAGTTTTCAGAAATTACTGTGACATCCAGGCATATAATTTATAGTGGAGTAATTAAATATTTAGCAAGATCAGTCTGGTCAGATTATTTCTGAAGGTTTACTATCAGATCTGATTGAGCAATGGTCACCATACCAGGTTAGCCAGCTGTATAGATGTCTATATCAAGGTGTGTAAGGTCCTAGAACTTGACATCACCTTCTTGAAAGGGTGTGTGACAAACAGAAATAAATAGGAAAAAAAAGGATGAGGGGAGAAAATATATAGTTAAATTAAACAGGCCTCAACACTGAACTGACACCCACTAATTAAGCATGTTAATTCATGCATACATTTTTACTTAGGAGCCTGATGTTTCTTCATGAAGTAGTGTGAATTTACAAGTTGTGTGAAGTGAATCTCTGAAGATCCCACTGAAATCAATCACATATAATCCGTCTAAAGAAATTAGTTTTCCTTCCTTGTCCTCCTTTGCTTCAGGAACTACCAGGTAGGTCCCCCAGAAATCCTAAAGCAACATCTCATAATTCAGTTATCACACAATTTTGAACCAGGACTAATGTATCTTCTGTTTTGTGTTATATATCCAGTTCAGGCAGCTGAAGCAAGAGAATTTGGGGAAAGGAAGAAACACATAATTGTTCTCCTATTTGTAAATACACTACTGCTGTTTCACTGAGGAATCCTGCTCTTGGAGTAGCTCTGGAAAGCAGGAGGTGTTTGCTGACGTAGGGTTTGTTGTGAGGAAGGGTGACAGAATCTAGAATTTGCATATGCTGTTGTATTTTCCAAAAATGCTTACAATCATTTTGTTGTGATGATTGATCTGTTCCACTGCTAAATGCTTTCAGGCCATAAGTCCTCACTCAGCAGGGAATTAGTAGGATCCCATGCTCAATATTAATATACTCGTTAGCTGACACCAGGGCACTCAGAGCATGAGACATTTATTCCAGACAGATAGCAGTGAAATATTTCCAATAACTCCTGACAAGGAGACTTGACACCATGACATATATTCTATAATTTAGAAGAAACTGTGATTAGTAAGCTGTGGCATCTGCTCCATATTTCTTAAAAAGAAATCCTAGATACTTGGAAGGCAGAACTGTGAATTTTTTTCCATCTATTGAAAAATGGACATGTTACTAACATGGCTTTCAAATGGTAAATATTACTCACTCATGCCTAAGATCCTGAGAAAAGCCTCAACAGCAGAATGTCAGTATTGTGGTGTGGTGTGCTGTGACATTACAGCTTATCCAAATTAAGACCTCCTTTGGTGATGAAGCATTTCTGTCTGAGAGCCCAGCATCTTGCTCAAGTTGCCACATACAGTATACTACCAAATCTTAGCTGTTACAGGACTAACATTTACCAGCTTGTAATAAACCCGTGGTATTGCAGATGCCCCCACAAGACAACAGGAACACGTTCCAGGTCAGGATTTCTGGTGTCAGTTGCAATAATGTTGGAAGAAAGAGAATATGGCATCAGAAGTAAACAGTGCGGTCATTCAGGGGTTGGCATCCATTCCTGAACATGGCATGTATATGTTCTTTGTCCACACCAACACCACCCTTCTGAATGGCTAAGGGGAAAAGGATCTCTCTGGAGTTTTGCCACACAAAACACATTCAATGCTGGTTTTCAAAAATGCCTTCTTTTTCTCACCTGAGATGCTTTTCCATGGCTGCAGGTGAGGAGTATCAGCACACGGTGAGCCCAGAGGATGTGAAGACTGACTGGTGTATCTCTCCGGGATTGGTGGGATATCCATCTTACCATTGACTCAGATATAAAGGCTAGATATGCATCAGCTAGATGAATTTTAATCCATGTTGGAAGTCAGTATCTATCATTGGCATTCATTTTCCTCTACTTGGGAGGAAAATATCCTCAGAATTCCTGGGCAGAGTATCTGGAATTACCAATTCCTTGGTAGTGTTTGATCCTGACAGAAAGCTGATCTAGCCCATTATTTTCAAAGTTCTTGAAGAGAGCGGTGCTTCAGGACTGGTGGCACTCAGCACCTGACCAACAGGGCCTGTGAACATAGCAGTGGTGGTGCTGGGTCAGACCAAGGCCACCAGCCCGGTGCCCTACCCAGAGGGATGGCTGATACATAGATGCACGTGGGAGAACATAGCAGCATATCAAATACAAAGTGGTGTTTCCTTCAGTAGTTCCCTGTTCTTCATGTTCTGTGCCTCAGGGATTCCCTGCATGAGAGTTATCTTCTTTTAATTTAATGTATTTGCCAGTCAGGTTTTGCACCCATACAACTTTTAAGTCTTCACAAAATCCTGTGATTAAACTGAGGAGCTACTTTTATAAGTAGCATAATGTGGCATCTCTGTCTATTTTAAACCTGTTGCCTGCTGTTCTTTTTTGATATCCTTTGATTGCTATATCATAAAAGGAATCAGGCACTATTCCCTGTCCACCTGTCCTCTGCTTTGTTACTCATCTCTTGGAAAGAAGGAGGCCTTCATGGGGTGGATGTTAGCTCTGTTGCATCCCTGTCTCATTCAGGCCTTCCTGCACTGCTGAAACATTTTGCACCAGGCTGCCTGTGATGAGAGGAACCTCTTATCTATCTCCACTTTTTCCTCACAGCTGCTTCTTAATTTCACATGCTGTGAGGAGATAATCTTTCTAACGAGATGGAGCCAGAGGAAGCATCCTGGGAAAAGAGAAGAGGATAGGATAGAAGAAGAGAGCAAATTTCAGAAATCATGCCAGAAATGGGAAAATCTTAGCATAGAATTCCTCTTAGAGGCTTTCTATATGGCAAAGGGAAGATGGAGAAAATGCAGCAGCTCCTTTTCCCTAACTGAGACCCACAGCTGTAGAAAGAGGCTTTCAAAACCATCAGGATTTATCAGGTCCCAACACAGACTCTGACTGCTGGTGCACTAAAGAGGGAGGCTGGAACAGGTATCCAGGGAAAACACCACGAGATCTGTGCCATGCAGAGAAACAGAGGACATCCAGGGATGAAAACAAGGGCAAGAGGATCCACACAGATTCACCTTGAGGTCTGCACTGCACAACGACTTAGGAATTAAAGAAGGATGTGGGTTAAGGCATATCTCTGGATGAATTTGCTGTCTTTATGGAAGTCACCATCACTCAGAGCAGAAAGGAGCCTTTCACTGCAGGACCTGCTGGGTCTATACTAACCCACCTGCATGCCAAAGCAAACATTATTCCCGCAGGCCCATCTGTGCTACGTGAGGAGTACAGTTTCAAACCTCCCCTGCTCCAACCACTTTGGGCACTAAATGTGAAACTGTAGACCAGCTTCTCAGCTGGTTCAGACTGGCTCAGCTCCTTCAAAATCAGTGGTGTTCCACTGCCACCATCTAATTGGGGTTTTGGCCCAATATTCAGCCTTCAGTTCTTTAAGAAGGCAAGTTGTGAATGTTTTTTAACCTATTGCAGATGTTCCCTTTTTTTGCCCTTTTCTCTCCCCCTTTTCCCTTTCCCTGCTGCAGCCATCTCCCCCTATCTCCTCAGCTGCCAGAGCTCACATAGAGGGCATTGTTAGTTACACTTTACAGGGGGTGGAAAGCACTAAATCATGGGTTAGGAAAATAAAGTTCTTACCCTGCAGCAATCAGAGGCAAGCAATACTTCACCACCAAAACACGGCATGTGCAGTGGTGCATTTTAACTGGATTCTAGGGCACAGGAATATTTGCAGCTCTCAATCCTAAATTATACTCACATCCAATATCTTGGATTTTCATATTACTCAAACATAAAACTGTCACCATGTACATTTGGGGCTTAAATTATGTAGAGATGATATTTTATTGCATAGAATTTGTTTGCATCTCTGTGGAAACCTGGCAGTTATCCCACTGCTGAAGTCCAAAGGGGCAGTGACAATTTAGGAAAAAGCTGAGAAACAATCCAAGAAAACAAGCTACATATGCTTCGTTATCTAATTGCCTTTTTTTTTTTTAAATTTTAATATTGGAGGGAAAAAATCATGGAAGAAAGCATGATTAAATAAAACCTGACCTTGAGTAATTTGAACAATTGACC
This sequence comes from Machaerirhynchus nigripectus, assembly GCA_013397975.1. NCBI lineage: Eukaryota > Metazoa > Chordata > Aves > Passeriformes > Dicruridae > Machaerirhynchus > Machaerirhynchus nigripectus. Next base: position 565,501 of record VZRQ01004873.1, on the reverse strand, counting down.
AAGGAGCAGCATAGGATATTTTCACAGGAATTGACCTTCACCCTGTTTAGGTTCCTGTGTGGGGTAGAGTTAACTCACATACCGGATTGCATAAGCTACCTGTAAGTGGTAGCACTTCAGCCTGGGGGAAATAAACCTAGTTGTCACTCCTGTGCAGCCATGGAACAGGTAAAGACAGGTAGGTGTGATGCCCTGGGATTTTGGTATGCAGGAAAAGGGCTGCAGAAGCTTGGAATTTCTCCTTCTATGTGCTACGGAAGTGTGTGTTCTTGGATGTGCAGTCGCCCACTTGTCCTGGATATCTCCTTAGCCCACTTGGTTTGGAAGGAGTGGTGCTGACACCAAGGGATAAGGTGAAAGATGGTGGAAACAGGACCTTTCTGACCACTCCAGGTGGCATAGCTGCAGCCAAAAGAAGATGTGAGCTCAAACACCTTTCCCTTGGAATAAAGGATGGGTAGGGAATAATGAATTTTAACCCCCAAAGGTGACCTCACCTCACCTCCATGAGCAGCACAGCTATTCTCTCACACATGGCAGAATCCAATCAGTGAAGATGCTCTCCAGCCATCCAGGGGGCAAGCTTTCTGTCTGTGCCTGGGAAATGTGTGCTGGGACCACAAGGTTTTCACTTCTGTATTCTGTCTGAGCTGGCGTATCATGCCCAGTGTGAAATTTGATGGGAAATGACTCTGCATGAAGGGTCTTGTGATTTGCTTGCTGAGGTGTGTTTGTGTGTGTCTTAAACTTTGGGAGGGGGAGAAAGAATTAAATAATGCATTAATTTTATTTAAAAAAGAAAATAATCAGGCATTTCATTATGACTGGACTTTGATTAAGTAAAAAAAAAATAAAACAAATGAGAAAAATAATGTATAAACAGCTCTCAACAACATTTCCTCCAGAGCAATAGAAAATTTTGTTAGCTGATGTTAATTTTCATGCTTCTGTGGGAGAAGTGAAAAAGGCATGCTGAAAGTGATATTTTTGAGACACCACTAATAAAAATGCAGCATAAAAGTAGCACCTTAATTCTGCGTTCCTGCTGGAGAACACACTTTTTTGGCTCAGGTTTTTCCTGTCTCTGCACTCAGTGCACGTAGCTATCACCAAATCTGCACTGATGCCAGCACAGCCAGCCTTCATCAAGACCAGTTCGTTTCCCAAACTACACTTCATGCAACCAAGTTACTCTAGCAGATATCCAGTTTCTTTTTCTTGCCCTCACTTTTAGTTTTGGGTGAACCACAGATAAGGAACTGCCCTGCTGGCGTCCTCATGGGTCACAAATGGAAAGGGTACCAGACAGACCAGATGTTGCAGCCTGTCTGGAAATTTTGTATGTGCTGGTCCGGGGCTTTTTCTGACTGGGACACCCATTATTATTCCCTGGAAGAGGTTGTGTGAAATGAAAGCCCATACCGGGCAGTTCTGTCCCCCATTCTGTGCATTTGGGAGAAGCCATTAAGACAGGGCACTGCCTGCCAGCAGTTGTCCATGTCTTGTGTGGTGCTTATCTCAGTCAGTTCCTATTTCTGCATGTGCTGTGTCTGGAAAAGGGTAGGCAAGAAAGCACAACCCTGGCCAGCTAGAGAAAAGCCCAAGGAAGGCAGCCCATGCTAATGAAAGTCTCCAAAATGCAGGGGGAGTGTTTTAAGGGTGTACTTACCAAGCCTGCTTCATACTCTCTGTGTAAGTAATTCTCTCCCAGGGCAACTGCAGGCATTTCTCCTCCTATGAGCTGCCCATACTTCTGCATTCAGCCATAGTCTCCTCAGATGCCACCATTCTGAAGAACTCTTCCTCCTCCCACTGACTTCCCACCAACTTCCCATCCTTAGGTGCATTCGTGCTCAGCATGTCCTTGCTCCCCACAATTTCTATTTTGAGGATGGAAGGCTCCCTGCCCCACCCCCATCTTCAAGTTGGGGTTTTGAGGGGACAAGAGGGTACCTGAGCTTCCCTCCCTCTCTGCTGCAGCCCGTAAGAACCGCGTTGGGCACAGCGAATCCACCTGCCCCTGCTACTAAGCCGCACCTTCTCCCTGGTGGAAAACCCTACTCTCATTGAGGAATAAGAGCGTTTCCATGTCTGCTGCTCTGCGCTTCCCATGCTTCTCCCCAGAACTAGTGTAACTGTGGGGGAGGGAGGCACAGAAAAAGCACTCCCTTCTATGCAGAGGATTTGCAGGCACTTCATGCTTTTGTTATATAAAATTTTATGAGTGGATTTGCAAATATTGAGCACAGATATCATAGGTGGAGAGAAGGGCCCTGGGCCAAACATGTAGCAAGGCAAGAGAGGAAGGGGGGAAGGAGCATATGTAAATCTGCTAAGCAACCTGTGTTATCTTCCATTGATATTTGTGTGTAGAGCACATATATTTGTGAAGTGTAAAACCCCTGTAAAGAAATGGTCTCAGAAAGATGTCTCCAGATGTGTATTTATTTTTTTAAAGAGAGTACATTGCTATAAAACTCTCCAGCCAATTTTTTATTATTATTTTGTTAGACTGCCTGAGCATTCCTTTGCAAAATGAGCTAATAAAGCTAGGAAAACTGATGACACTGGTGCTTGGACAGCTATCAGAGGAAAAGAATAAAGTATTCGTGTAGGGAGAGAACTGAAACATTTCCAGAACTCCATTAACAGAATGAGAAGTGTTTTCAGAGAAGATGAGCTTCTATATTAGGAAAGCTTTACTTATTTCCTCTGAGATTCTGCCAGTCCCATGGGAGAAAGAAAAGGCAGTGGTGGGGGTAGGAAGAGAAGAGCAGCAAATAGACAGGAATTGAGAGGATTATGTGGAGAAAAATACTTTGCCACTTTTTATCCAGGACAAGAAGTGTATCCTGTCTGAGCATGAGAAGAGCTTTCTTTAAGCAGCACCTGCCATACAGTTTTCCTCCAGCTTCCCAGGTTTGGGACCAGATGGGAGAAAACAGTTTTCATCCTTTGAATCGGCGGTACACAGTGAGCACAGAGGGATTACACCACCAACCTCCGCACACCGACACTGCAGCGCGAGCATGGCAGCAGGAAAGTGAAGCTGCAAAGGAAGTGCACGGACCCCCCACACACACACCCAGAGAGAGGGCAGGATAGCAGAGCAAAAAGAGGTTAGAGGAGGAGTGTCCTTTTGTACAACTGAGCTCTAGCAGCAGGAACGGCTAGAAGCTAAAGTGACAGCAGCAATTAAAGACAAGAACAACCAACATCTGTTGATAAGATGTGCTGCTGCAAGTGAGATGTGTTTACAATAGCTGAAAGAGATTAGAAGAAAATTTCCAATCCTCCCCACTTAATATGTTTGACAGCTCTCTTGATATTTTGAGTTTTAGTGTCTTTACTCTCTAGCTGGTCAGTTCTCCTTGTTTGTGCAAGTCCTGCATGACACTGTGTAAAAGAAAAAAATTTAGAAAGAGAGGAAAGTCTGACTGTAACCCCCTTTCCCCCCAAAATGGATGGACTGTCTATCTCTTCTCTTTGAAGAGAAAAGGGAATTTAATTTCTAGTTGATGGCTTTTATGTGAGAAAGTGGATCCATGGCAAAGAAAAATCTCCAACAAAAATAAAAGAACCATGGTGGGAGAGGTGGATACTATTTGCTGTAGTAATACAGAAATCATAATTTGCTGTGCAATCAAAGCCTGACATCCTAAGTGACACCTTTCCAACACTGGTTCCTGTAAGCTTTTTCAGTCTCCTTCACTACTTTCCTCTGTCTTGGTTACCCAGGCTCATCAATGTTTTCATCAGACATGGCTAAATTCCTGGCAGCCCTGTTTGCTGGGGGTTTTACACCTCATTCACATGGACACAAGCCAGGAAATCTACGATGGCAGCTTTGCAATCATCACTTCGGTGGATGGGGCAGGGGCAGGAAAGGAGTGAGATGTAATCAAAATACGATATGAAGGGTAGCAGCTCGGCATACAAAAAACATTCCCTTATGCTGCGAGACAGCACAGGCTCCTGCAAACCCACAATAGAGAGTCACTCTGTGGTCAACCACGAGGGACCGGACATCCAGTGGGGAATTCCTACAGTGGATGCAACAGCAGGATCTGAGCATGAAAACACTGTTGACTAAAACCTACGAGGTCCCAGACTTCTTATGAAGTGGCATTTCCCACCCAGACCCTACAATACCTCTGCTAAGCACTTGTCATGCCCCTGCTTTTCAGCTACATGTTCCTACCTCCCAGTAATAAGAGTATTAATTAATTAGCTCTCCCACCTCCCTAGGAAAGGCAACAAAGAAAAATGAGGGAGGAATGCAAATGCTAGAGTAAAAGAATGAGCAGAAGGAAAGTGGAATTTAATGTGTGGATTTAAATCTGTTCTTGTTAAAGGTAACAAGGAGAAATGTATGCTACGGAAATGTAAAGGAGCCTATCAGAGTAAAGGCAGAACTACACATTAGACAGAGCTGTAAAAGGGAAATTCTGACTGAGCTTTTGCTTGAATTGATGCATGAATACAATGCACATTTTTCAGTCTAGCTTCAGTACAGATGGACTTGATTTGACATCTTCTGGAAAGAATCCACATTTCTTCCTCAATTACGCAACTCCTGGGTGGCTGTGAAGCTCTGGTCTGATGTGGCCTCTGTGTTGCTCATCACTATATATCCTCGTAATTTCTGAAATACGTTACAGATGTCAACAACTCTAATGTCTTCCAGCCATCAGTGAGTTGCCCCACAATGAAAAGCTTCATTCTCCACCCAAATCCAGAGCTGGACACCATGACTTTAAATATGAGAGATGGAAGAGTCCCAGCTTTCCCAGACTTGTTCACAGTTCAGTGGCAGACGACCCATAAAAGCTAAACAGGGAAAACAAAAAACTGTTTCTTCCTTGTGTGATGATTAGTTCTTAGACCTTGCAGTCTTTACATATTTGTGTTGTGGCTAAGTCCTCAAACAACCTCAGTAGTTAGTCATCTAGATTCTGTTGCAATTTTTAGGATCTTCCTACTAGAGGCCTTTAAGGTGGAAGGGCTTTCCCTCAAAAGCCTCTTCCATTTGTATCTGCTGGAGAACTCTCCCTAACCTCCCCTATTAATTTTATATAAAAGAACAGATTTTGTTCCTTCCCATCTTTATAGGAATTAGAAAGGGGAGCAAATTACAGGGGTTTTTTTTACATGCTGCATAGGAGAGAGCAGGTCCAGGATATTCTGGTTCCAAAGAGACATAATTGTAGAGGCTTTCTTTCGATAGCTATTTATTTTTATCCCTTGCTCATGATTAGCTAAAAGGAGTTCATGTGCAAACTGACAGTACAGCAGAGATACTAGTCAGATCTAGGAGAATTTCCTCCCCTACTAAGTGGCAGTTCAAATCTACTTGAGCAGCAATTTGAGATTCAAGATCATACTATGTGCAGAAATCCTTACCAGTCCCTCGATACAGCTAAAGAAAAGTAATTTCTTTTTATTCCTGGTAACATACATTTGTATCAGATAATGTGTCTCCACCAGATCATGGTCTTGGCAGCAGGATAGTCAAAGCTAAATGAGAAGCAATGGAAGGACAGTTCAGGCAAAACCAAACAGGTCAGTATTTTAGTCCTTCCTTTACCACTATACAACTAAACACTGCATACACTTAAAAGAAACTTGATTATTCAGCTCAAATAGCAAGTCCCCCCGCTTCATGTATCCCTGTGCCTTGTAAAGCTGCTGACCCTACCTTGATGAAAGTGCATAAGGAATTTTCCTTTGCTTTCATTGTAAGGAAGGCCAAACCCCCTGCAATTTAGAGAAACAAATCTAGGCTCCCTTGTGTTCAAGCATGATTTCTGAGTAGATAGCTGACCTCATTTCCCTAGGCAGTTTTCTGACAGATAGGGAGCAATGTTCCTCAAGCTTCTTTTCATTTTCATGTCTAGCAGGTTAATATTACATGCTGTGGTTTCACTGGGAACGAAAGTGCAACCAACACATAGGTGAGCTCTGTCCTATCATGTAACACAGGTTGTAATGAATCACACATTTATGACCTAGTAAAACCTTCTCACTGTCTATTTTAAAGCTCGGGTTTGAGGCATGTATGCTTTGCATTGTCCTTTAGGAGGAGTAAAAATTGATTGCTCCTTTTATTGCCCTTGCAAAGCTGCTGTGGTACCAGTTCCCGGACAGGGACGGGCTGAGCAGCACTTGGCATGGCTGGGAGGCAGTGGTACAGGAATAGCTTTGAAGCCTATTTTCCTTCTATCTTGGGGCCATTTCACAGAGGTTTCCCGATAAAGCTGTGGTGATCTACACCAGCAATTATCAGGTCCAACGAATGGTGTGTTTCAGACTTATGAGTATTGTCAGGACATAGCCAAACTTTGTGGTGCCCCAGACACACAGCAAGCTGAATCATCCCCATGTGTAGTTATCTCATTGCTGTTCGGTCTTCTTGTGAGAAGTCAATTAGGTCTCACTTTTGATCAAGGTGCAGTACATGCATCTGTTGCTACACATGCAAAAGTGCTCATGAAGTTGCCTGAAAGGACTGACAAGACAAAATAGCCTACTGATTTGTAATGGAAGCTGTTTCACTCAGGTGAATAGAGATGTGGGAGCGAAGAGGTGAACTGAGAGAGAGACAAGCCAGAGGAAAAGTAAATCAGCTCGTGACATGTGATCTGAAAGACTGATACTTCTTTTTATTTCAGGAACCATAAAATGGTCAAAAGCAGACTTCTTTGGTTACTCAAACCACAAGGCATTGTATTAAATATTCGTAAGGCTTCTTCAGTTTAATATCTTAGTTGTTTTTCTTGAAGGTTGTTTTGAATTTCAGGAGAGAAACAATTTTTCAAAACATGGACAGTAAAACAGAGAGGGCAAATGCGGAGGTTTTAAAAAAATCCCCGAAGACTGAGTATTTGAATACCTTTATTATTTTTCAATACGTTGCTTAAAACAGGCATGCAGCTCATGGAGGTGAGGTGATTATGAGTACCAAATCATCTCCATTGAGTTCAACTGAATTAGACATGCTGCTGGCTGTATTTCTGTGCTTAGACATTTACAGATTTGGGCTGTTGCCTAGGGAATTGGCCTCATTAGGAAACTGTATTGTATATAACTGTGACTATGAAGTAATTTATACAAACCATGACTGGCTATTTATTCTTTCTACATCACAGAACAGGAGAAATCCCACTTGTGTAAATTCTGATTTAACTTTGGTGTTAGAACGCTGATGGACAACAGAGAAAGGATATGTCACATCAGTTACAACCATATCAATGATAAGGAATTGTTAAACATTCTGTATCTCACAGAGGAAAGCACTTCAGTTTAGAAATACTAAGATTATATGAGTGTCTCAGATAGCACTTCTCTTCATTTTATTCAGTGAAAGTGTCTCTAAGCAGATAAAGTCGTCTAATAAAAGCATTAGCTACGTCAACAGAAGTAAAATGTCTATATATGTGTGTATATAAACCTATATATATACACACACATATATATGTATATATATCTCGTTTTTTTTAAATTTAACATTAATTTAAAATGCCTAGAGACATTTTAATTTATTTAAAAAAACCCAAAACAAAGCACAGACCTTCATCTGAGTCCAAGACTGGAAATCATACAACAATCCAATTTCTCTCCAAGTCAGAACCTGGATGGTGTTGGTTTCTGTAGAGCTTTTATTCTTGCATACATCCAAAGTTTAATACAAACACATGTTTTTCAAAAGAATCTATTTAAACTATGTTAAACTAAATCACTTATAAACCAAATGACATTTTTTAAAATCAATGTAAGAACAACTTCATTGTGTAGGCAAGCCCTTAAGAAGTGTCAAATGTGGGAAGCAGAGATTTGTAGATGTATTTATCTGATAGTGTTAGCAGGGAGGTCTTCAACACTGCCATTAGTTTAGAGCAGCAATTTGTCAGCATGTCTAACTTTTGGAAGGGATAATGCTCTGCTCAACGTTAGTGATCCTCTGACTTGCCATCAGGCTTTATGCATTTTTAAACTTCTTAAGATTCCCTTAGCCTAGTGTGTCTGCATAGATAAATAGGCATAACTAGCACATGCCTACCTTACTACCTGCCCTTTACATCCACCAAAACTGTATGTACCTGTTGCCTCAAAGAGCACAACAGCATCCTTTAGATCTGCAGTTGCTGGGTGCCAGCCTCACTGCCAACTGCTGGGTGGGAAAGCCGGCTAGTGAAAGCAGTACCAATACATAAATATTATGTAAATGCATCTGTAATATAAATAGCACAATACTGACAGCAGACTGGCAAATGAACATGGAGAGATTCTTCTGTCAACATTGTAAAATAGGATCACTGAATGAAAGACCACTGTGTGTATGCCTTGTTTTGCCAGCTGTGCTGCATAACGTGCTTCTGGGGTTGGATGGCTCATGTACAATATTATGGGGCTTTTGGGAAGTGACTGACTTGTAGCCTGGTATATCATAGTTCCTGGGCAGGCGTAACTGTGAAGGAAACGTGGGCATTACTGTAATTGAGATTCTTCCTGTGGTCATTCGGTGCTGATCCGTCAGAAGAGTTTTTGATGCAGCAGATGATGAGATAAAAGACTTTCTCTTGTAGGACATCTGCTCAGTGGGATTGCCAGTCAGTGGCTTTCTCTCCTCCATGCACAGTCATACTGTGGTCAGCCAAGGGATGGACTTCTGGCATTTACTCTCTGCAGTGTCCAAAATCCTGCAGTGTTACTCTCTTTATACTTAGCATGCCCTGACTTCGTCTAGATGTCTGCCATATTCGATAGAAGTGCTTTTCCCCTCCCTAGGTAGGAACGTCCAGATTAGATTTTTCTTTCACATACTGTTTCATTAGTTGTGTTCTGCTGAAGGAAAGCCAGGCACGGTACCAAGGCCTTCGCTTTGGGGCAAAGACGTTTTAGGGAGCAGCGCTCGGAAAGCCTTCACATCAAGAGAAGGCTGCACTGGGGATCTTATATTCCCAGAGAAAGAAAGACTGCTAGTGAGAATATTTTAGTTTCACCTGTTAAAAAAGGAAAAAGTCCATTACACGTGGACTAAACAGATTAAAGGTCTGGGTAGCTTTGCAGGGGAGATAAGGTGATGAGCAGTAGCTTTATAAAGTAAGAAGGCATCTAGAAGTGAAGAAAGATCAAAATGTAGTGGCAAAGTGTTTTTTCTAAGGGTTGAACGAGCTGTTGAGAGCTGATCGTAAACATCACCTTAGTTTGTGACTTAGATATAATTCATAGCATTAACATATATTGAACAAAAATAAATCCTAAATTATGCAGCTGTTTATTTTTAATAAGATTATAATGGTGAATTTATATTATGACATGAATAAAACTAGTATGGCCAATTACAATGTCAGCACTTCCACCATCTTGTTTCCTCTTGTTTAACTTGAAGAGGAGAAAGAAGTCTCCGAGCCTCTGGTTAGTTTTTTGTGCACATCCTGACCATCTCTTAGATGCATCTTATGCATACTGGAACTGATTGGCCTGATCTTCTCTGCCTATTTCCACGTAACTGTCACCTGCAACAGGCCTTCTTGGAAGGAAAACAAAAAGAGGAAAAACAAAACCCAGAAGCACAGTACTTGGACTGCCCTCTTGCTTTTTTTTCACCCTTCCAGTCAGGCATGATTTTAACAGGTTCTATCTTGAGAAGTACTAAATCCAGAAGCCAGTATTTTATGCCATCTGGAAGCTTGATATCCTTGTTTTTCAAACGGCTTACAAAATATATCTAATTCTAAATACTCACAAATTATGGGTGGCTGAAATCCAATTCAGAGCAGAATAAAAGCTAATTGAACAAGGTAAACAGAGAGCTAATGTATTGCAATGCACCAGGCGACTGGGGGAATCAACACAAAAGAAAGGTGTCTGAGACCTGCTAATGGACTGGAAGAGAGAAGACGTTTTCCAGACAGAAACACAAAATGAAAATGTAGAAATGCTTGTATAGCAGCAGGAAAGAGTAAGGAGAGCTGTGCAGGGTGTAAGACTTGGGGCAAACAGGGAGGGTGTTTTGCAGCAGCACTCAGGAGTAGACAGGGGTGCCTATCAGAGTGGGGCAGCAGCAAAGAGGCTCAAGGTGGGAGGTGGTAGCATTTTTATTGCAAAATGCGAAAGAAATATAAATAGAAGAAGAGAAGTGAGCCATGGAGGCTGAAAAGAGAGGCTTGGTAATAATACCAGAGGGTGAAAAGCAGACAGATGAAGCAGGCTTTTGGCCATCCTCCTGTCCACTCCAGAGAGAAGCAAGTGAAGAGGCTGCAAGGATGCTGCTGCTCTGCAGACAAGGGTAGAGTCCTCTGCCTTGGGTGCTAGGAAAGACTCCAGAGCAAAAACCAGCTTCTCAGGCTTGGTATTGGATTTAAAGCTTCAGTGAATGTTTATCTTCAGTGTGTGTGTAAATAAACCTGTAGTTATATATACACATATACACATTTTTTGTTTTCTTTTTTTTCAGAGTTGCAGTAAAAATAATCAACAGCATTGCCAGGCAGCCTTGAGCTTTGCCTCCTCAAAGATGTGAACTGCTGGTTCCACAGCATATCCACAACAACTACAGAGGATGGAAGAAAGGCAAAAGAATATGCACAGCAGAAATAAATAAAAATAACATTCAAATAAAGGAAGGACTCATCTTCTCTATCTTGTAATTCTTGGGTGTAATATGAAATCAACTTCTGTTCATGAATAAAAGTATTTGCAGTACAACTTCTGAAGAATAAATGAAAATGAGGGCTATTAATGGCTACATAATAGGCAAGAAAAAAACCCAAACAACTCTGGCTGCCTTTGTGAGGAGTTTTAAAAACTTGGTGAGAGAAGGGAGTTTTCCACTGTCTGAAATTTTAGAGTCATTGTGGAAGTGTAGGAGAACTGGTCTCAGAACACCTCTTGGTGCTGCAATCAATTATGACTTCTAGTTAATGTAATCCAAAGGCAGTGGTATGCAGCCCTTTGGCAAAGTTTGAATCTGCTCTACTAATTAAGTATTTTCAAAGAGTCACGTTAGACACATGCAGATTGAGGGAAAGGACCCTGACTTCTATGAACAGGCTAATCTTGTGCCCTGTGAAGGAAAGGGATTTTTCCCACTGCTTCATCAGGAAGGAGAAATCTCCACTCTTGCAGCAGCAGCAGCAGCGCACTTTCCAAACCTAACCAAACATTATTTTAAAAAATGAATCATTGATCCTTAAATGCATCCCCAGATGTTCATATTGAATTTTCAGTATTTAGCATGCTGAGCTTAATTGTCCATTCAAATCACCCTAACTGAGGAGTGCTCTGCTTAAGGGAGTCACCATATGCCAATATAAAACCTGTGTTAAGTGTCTGGAGAATCAAGCCTACGCTGTTTTACTTTACATCACTATGCATTGCTCTAATCTGAGGGAGAAATAATTGCAAACGTTTTAACTGTGAAAGAATAGGGAGTCATCAAACCTTCAATCATATTTTAATATGCAGTCACACTCCACTTTCATAAATAGGAATTGGAATAATTATAAAGACATTATTTTTAATTGTCACTCATCATTTATTCAACTCCTTAAGTAGAACACACATTTAATTAATGCCTTAGGTTTTAGCGTCAATTACCACATTAGATGTTCTCCCATATTCATTCCATCTGCTACAAGTAAATACGTTACCACTGCACAGTTATACACCCATGTAAGATCATGATCACAAATTTTCCTGCCTCCTCATGACCTATTGTACAGCAAGTGAAAAATTTTGCAAAACATAGGCATAAAAAATAAGTTTTGGCTTGAAATTAGAGATACTTTCTTACAAGGATAAGGAATTTGCTCAACTCGCAGGTTTTAGTTTAGCTAAGAATGGTATGTTGCTCATAATGAAGATGTAGAGCATGTTTAGGCTCTGAGATGCCAGTATGAACATCTTTGGATTACCCAACACTCAAGGCATGGGACATCATTTTGCTGTTTCATGGTTTCAAGTCTTTTTTCAGCTGTCTTGTATTTTTTCATAGCTAGTTTGATTTAAAGGCTTCAGGTGATTTAGATTTGTCCATGTTTTTCAGAAAATTTTGCTAAGAATTGCTTACATTCACTGTTAAGTAGTTAGATCAGCATCCTTAAGTCATTTATTATAAGGCAAAGCCTTCCCAGCCTTTCTTGTTGCCCTTTTTTGACCTTTTGCAACTTTTCGTGCCCTTTTTCTAGTGAAATCCTCCGTCTTTCAGCTGTAGTCTTTGTATTGCCTCAGACAGCCACAAGAATCTCCCTTCTCAGTGCCCCTCAGCTTGTTCATCCCCTTAAGGACTCTCATGTGCCTTCTCCACACTTGGAGACCCAGTCAGGGTAGCTGTGTGCCACTACTCCTGGGTTTCATTCAGGTCACTACCCTCCTGAGCACTGCCTCCATGCCATCTGCCTGCTTTATTCCCATGATCTACAGGAGTAATCCTTCAGCAGTGGGGGCAGACGCTGCTATGCAGGCTGCCTTACCCACTGAGGAGCCTGATGCAGGGTCAAGGCTAAGACTAAGGCAGCCCCCAGTGTGTTCCCCCGCATAAATGCACCTTGCCCTGACCCCATGGGCAATGGTCATTGTGCTGCTGCCAGGAAAACCTTATGGAAGCTCAAATGGGCCAAAAAAATAAGACAAAAGAAGGAAAGGAGAACACACAGGTGCCCCTAATTTGGTCTGGTCCAAGACAGAAGGAAGGGGAAGAGAGAAACATCTCAGGTGGAGGAAGATGGTCTGAACATGCTGATATTGCTCAACAAAACCAGCTCCCTGAGGAGCACATCAATAGGGTATGCTGACCTCTCTTGCACTGGGGCCCTACTTCATGAGAAAGATCAGTTTTACCAACCAGTCTCTCCGTGGAGGAACTTGGAGGCCCTTCACTTCCAATTCCTCCTTCCTCACACCCTTCTGAGAACCCCATGCTGACCTTTGAGAATGGCCAGCACAGACAGGGGGTACCAAAAGCATTCAGCTCCTGGGAATGTGCCTGAAGCTGGCTTGCCAAACTGCTTGCAAGCATTTTTCTGGGCCATTTACTGCAGCTCTGAAGTTTTTCAAGTGTCCACAGACTTCAGGTTCTACTGCCGGTACATCCTGGGAACAGTTCTGCAGGGAACAGGTAATGATGGTCTTTACCCCAGTGATCACAGGGTGTTAGGAGGGGAAGGAATGTGAGCCCGCATGGCTCCCCAAAGGTGCCAGAGGCACACTGGCAATTATCTCCCCAAACACACCACCAAATACTTGTGTTCATTGTAGTTAGCTTTTCCTCTCAAAAACAGTTATTTCCTCTAGCAGAGTCCAGACAAGTGAAAATCCCACACTACCCCATGGTTCTCTGTTAAGTGGCATCCCCAAACTGGTAATCTCTATTATGACTTCCCCAGCATCTGCCCATTGGGTGGAATGACCTGAAAATCAGGAAGAACAATGAATCCCAGGATTCCAGTCAGCACTGGCACTCCTAATTGCTGCCCTGCACAATGGGTTGCTGTGTTACCCCTTCTAGGGGCTTCCCTGGGAACACTGTCATCTTTTGAGTAGTCATTTTGGTCTTTTAAAGTCACCTTAAATAGCTAACTAGTATGACCTTAGCATTTGCTCATCACCCAGCAATTTCCTACGCTGAGACAGACTGCATGTGTTGCAGAGATGCCCAGCTCTTTAGAACAGGGCTGTAGCTTACGAAAGTGGTCGTATAATTTTAAAACAATAGCACAGATTTGGACATTAATTTTAAATGTGGATATCCTAAACATTAAAAATAAATACCCAGCAAGGTTATATTTTATAGTAATGATGCATTTATAAATTTTACAGGGTTAAAATAATGTTACAGGCTTGACATGATGGTCCTATAAATGAATACTCAAAGTAGTATAAGTACTTTATGAGAGAATGCTGAAACTGGGCATGAACTATGTGAATAAGCAACATACTTGATGAACTTCTTAGCAATTGATTAAGTATTAATAAACCTTCATAAATAGCAAGTTCAGCCTTATTTGAAAATGCAGTTTTACTTAGAAGATTTTTCTGAGCAACTGAATACCACAGACCACAATGTAAGATGAACAGCTATGAAAATGAATGTCTCTTCAGGAATTCTGAAAGACCAATCCTCCTGAATATTTAGTTTCATCATTTTATGTTGACTTGTTCAAGTGCCAAAACCCATTCACTGAGGTTCAATACACTGCCTCCCAAACTGCTGTATTTCTAATAGCCACAAACCTCAGATTTTGGAGGCAATTTGATCACATTTCATATTCCATCCAAGCAAGGCCTTTGAACTAACCTGCCCCAGCAATGTTACCATTTTCTATTAAGTAATAGTGAAAAATATCCATTTAGTTCAGATTTTCCATATCCTTCATCACAAATCTAAGCAACCCCCTGACCCCTAAACCCCAAGAATTTATAATAGAGTTCAGTTACAGAGGTCCCAATTCTGGCCACCCATAACTTTCCAGATGAAATTATATTTATGTTTTTTGTTCCTATGTGATCAGTTCTTTCAGTAACTGAATGCACCAGATCTTATGTTCTTAGTATGTACAAATAACAGCCCTAAAGATCTCATGAGAACTAGGGGACAGAAGATCAGTAAGAAGGAAGCATCCATTGAGTATTATGCCCAGCTACTGACTGCTTTTGGAGAGAGAAAGAGCTGAAGAATGAGGAGAGCTGACCCTTAGAGCTAATACTGCATTTTAGTACACTGTCACTGACCACATCCACATACATTCCCTGCTGGGACAGACTAGCACCTAATGTGTCTTCATTTAAATGTTTCTAACTTGATAAAAACAGAACAAAAGCCTCAAGCAGACAGTCTGAAGTACAGGTACTGACAGAGGTGATGTTTCCCTATTTGCACATCTGTGAGTTTGAAAGAGAATTCGTTCTGATGTTCACTTTTCCTGTTCCCACATCCATCATTGCCTTTTTTTTTCCCAAATGATGGCTGCATTGTGGCCAAGCTCTGTGTGCTCATCTAACTCCTTCTAGCAATTCTTGTAATGGGCTGAGCAGAAATGGCACAGGAACAAAAGATAGAGTCAAAAAGCAGGAGATACAACCCAAAAAGCCAGGAGTTGAGCATTTCTCTACTGTTTCTGAGACTCATTATTCTTTCTGTCCACTACATTTATTGCCATGGTGTTTAGGAATTTCAGCCTTGGATTCCCATAATGAGCTATTTCTATGAAGTGCTATATAGAGGCAGAACAAAGAGATGGTACTTCCTTTAAGATCTTACTGTGGACAACAGCAGATGGTGATGAGCAGACAGAGGGGGAGTACAGGAAAACAACAAGACAACTGTGAAACTAATTAGGATTGTAAAACTCTGGACAAGTCTGGTCACAATAGAAATATTAGTGGGTTTGGAGGGTACATTATTTCAGTTTTACAATCAAAGAAGCAGCAACCAGAATAAATCTACAGGCAATATTTTATATGTCTTTGTTTCTGAGAAGGGGAAATCTAGTAGAAAACACCTCAAGTCAGTATGGATGCATGCAAAATATGTAACCTCTGTATAAAATGAGACCTTTTGTTTCCCTCTTTTTGTTACCCTTGCATTATTGCAGACAAACCAAGATACAACCCTGTTTTATTCTACACTTAAGGACAGTTAACTCTCCTTTTCATGAATTCAGATATCCTGAAAGGGACAAAAGAATGCCCCGATTTTTCCTTTTCTCCTATGTGGCAACTGTGCTTTTTTGTAGGGACACTGCTCACATATAACACCAATTTTCACCATTCCCAGGAGAGTATTTACTTCTTAAAATCCACAATGTCCCTATGATAATGATGCCTAATTTAAAAAAAAGGAAACAGACATACTGTTTTTCAGTTTAGAAATTACAAACATTGCTTCCCTTCCCAGCACCATTTTATTTCTCCCTGAGACATCCACGTACTGTCATTATCTCCATGTTAGTCACATCTCAGAGAAGGCAGAATCAGCTGAGAATTTATAAACTGCTTTCATATCTTTGACTGTTTGGGCTTCAGATGCCTCCCTGGTTCTCCCGGGTTTACCAGCCTATTTTGCTGGTGCTATCTGTCACTCATGCTCCTTGCTGTTGTCTTTGACAGAGAGCTTTTCATTAGAAACATCCTTTCCTACAGCTTTCTTTGCATTCCTAACTTGCTTCAAGTTATTAGTCTATATAAAGCAATGCAGTGCTTTTCTGTGATTTATCTCAGCAGACCTTGGAACCACGCTAATCGCCAAGTTATGACTGTCTGTGTATCGGGCAAAGGAATGTGTGGGTAGCATTTGTCTCTGTGAGGAGGGAGTCCAAGAGCCAGCCATTAGGATATTATTAACTTTGTGTCTTAGGCTGAAATATTAACATGTCTCTTCAGTGCACTGAAAAACATGCCTGAGGATTTTGCCTAATATTCCAGGCTCCAACAGCAAAAATACCTCATAACCCCAGCTCCAGCTTGATGCTACAGCCCCCAAGGCAGTCACTGACATGCCAAAGCCACCATGATATGAAAGTGTTTCTGAGGTAAAATATTCACAGAGCACATCACAACAAGAGTGTTTACTCCCAAATGCTCTTTCCATTCGAGCTGATGTCCCAGCCATGGTGAGCAGAAGTCTGTGTAACAGATGCTAAAGATAAAGTGCCACCTTCCCCACACTAGGGAGTGGGAGGCACTGACTGCCCTGCCTGGGAAACATGCTTAACATCTCTGCAGCCCTTTGCAAAATCAGTAAGTACCAGTTAACCTTTATTTTATTTATTCTTTTAATTCTAGTTACCAGGAAACTTTCTGCAGATCAAAAGAATAGTCAGGAAAAAAAAAAAGTGGAACACCATTAAAAGTGTGTTACAAGTTTTGCCAGGTATATTGTACTTGCAGTAATATGCTACAGGGAAAATGGCTTGTTGTATGGATTTCAGTAAATGCTGAAACATATGTACATAATATTTATATAATGTTTACATAATACAAGTGTGTTAATACATACATCATATGAAGCATATATATATAAAAATAAAACCATTGTATATATACATATATATATACATATACATACATATGTATTTATATATACACATACATACCTATGCATATACCAGCTTTGGCCACCCAAACATTAGGTGTCTAATTCAAAATTATTGCCTAAATTGCCTCTACAGTCGATGAGCATGGGCGACCTCCCCAGCAGATTAGACAGGACTAGATTCCTTACTTTTAGGCAGCATGGTACATGTTCAAGTAATACCATCTGATAAGCTCAAACAAAATGTATAAAATAGAAGATTCCAGAGGAACTAATATGTTAATATACCTTCTCACATAGTGCCCTAAAGTTTTTATACAGAACCAGATCTTTTCAGAGCAGCTGCACTGATCCATATTGTACTGTACATCCTCACCAAAATCAGTGATACTTGTAAATGGAGTAAGGTGCTGCTGGTGTTGGTCCACAGTGCTGGCACAGAATAAGGTCCCATACTGAGGGTTTGGATACATGCTGTAACCTATGGAATATATATTGTGATCTTGGCATCCTCCAGTCCTGTTGGACACCTTTGTGCACAAGCAGGTTTCTAGTCAGCATGAGAAAGTCTGGCAGCACACTCTCCAGGTGTCATGTTTACAGCAAAGACTGAAAGAGCTTTCTTAAGCAAAGGAACGTGTGAGAAACACTTTGTGTTATCATCTGTTGTAGAAAGTTGTAAAAAAAGATGCTCCAGGCAGAGCCAGAGGCCTTTCATTGGACCTGAATGTCATCTCTTCAGTGGAATGAATCAGATGGCTGCTCATGAATCCTCACTTTTACCACCTTTGGGTTCTTCAGAAGCCAGTCTGCATTTCTATCAAAAAAGATCAAACCCAAATTAGACAACGGCACAAAGCTGCACCAGGGCACATTCAGTCTGGACATCGGGAAACATTTCTTTACTGAGAGAGTGGTCAAACACTGGAGCAGGCTTCCTAGAGAGGTGGTTGATGCCCAGAGCCTGTCATTGTTTTAGAATCATTTGGACAGTGCCCGTAACAAAGAGCTTTGGCTTGGTCAGCCCTGAATTGGTCAGGCAATTGGACTGGATGGGTGCTGCAGATCCCTTCCAAACAGTCTGTTCTATTCTAAACACTAAAATCTTAGCTGAAGAGGGATGCCATTCACCCTGCCATTTTCTCCAGTACTCTGTTTCCTGAAGAATGAGTCAGCCTGTTCAGTATTTCTGAAAATGTGCCTCCTGCTTGAGCCTTGGTTGGGAAGGAAATATTACGTCATAAATGAGCATATACTAGAGGCTTTTTTTCCCACCTGCCTGTAGAAATATATTATTTTGTAGTCCAAAACCTGAACAAAAATTGTCTGAAACAGAACTTACTGACAACTACTGGGAATTTCATCTTGTAATATCTTTAAAACTACCCTTGGGTACACCAGGTGGGGTTGTAAATACAGCAGGGTGTGCAACTGCCTTCCTTTTACATGGATATTTTTCATGTATGTTTGCAACAGTCCGTTGCAAATTTTCAGTAAACAGTAATGAGTATTGCTGTGGATTACTTCCTGAATATTTTGGTAAATGATTTTCTGGCCTTGAAGAACCTGAAGGAGAAATGTTTTTAGTGATGACTAAAAGGAAGTACTGTGCTCCCATTTTTTCTTTTCAGGGGAGGGGGATTTTCCCTACTCTTTTTACAAGATACTGTTTTTATGGGTAATTACTTGCCTTAGTGCTGCATATAACGCTACTGTATACAAAGCATTACTGTCTGACCTCCTCATTAATTATGCTAAGCGGTACAGCTGCTTTCCACCAACTGATGAAACACAACAAAATAGCTTGCCTGCCTGAGGACATTGGCTTTCTGAGTCAAGAAAAAGGCAGAGGCACAGTTTGACCTTTAATCTAAAGTTTAGATATGTGCTGAGGGTTGCTGGAGACAGGGCTTCCCCCCATGGTCCTACCCTGCTGGCTCCAGCATCAGCGTGGCTGCACAGCACGTCAGTAGGCAGGGCTGGAGATGAAGTCCTCCTTTCTCCTTCACAAAAACGGAAAGTGCATGTGATGTAAGGAAGCGAAAATATGGCTTGAGCATTAAAGACAACTCCCAATAAGGTCGATAAGCTGCTTTATTCTGGATGCTGCTTCCGAGGTACTTGAGGAATTTGCGGAGGGAACATAAATTTATAGGTGATACCCTATGGAAAAAAAATTTCATCGCACCCTGAAATAAGCATTTTTGAAGAATGGCTAAGTAAAGCTAAAAAAGGCAACTCCTTTGATGCCATCTGGTGCTGCCCATTAATCAGACAACTATTCTCTTTTAATTAGGGACTAGCCCTGGTACGGCTTGTTATATCACTATCACCACAGACACAGATGCAGAGAGCTCTCTATGTTCTTAATATCCACTTTGTCCTCTACTACACAGTAATTTTAAAAAGAATTAGTTTTCCACCAGGGGTGTTAAGTGATTTCAAGCCTTTGTTGTTGTTATCCTTATTCCAGGTAGACTTCAGTAAAATAAAAAGTTTCTCTGTAGCAGTAAGCTCGACACTGGACATCATAGCTACAAGAACACATTACAAATCAGTGTGCAGACTTACTTTCCATGTCTACATGTGATGGACCTGAGACACAGAGGAATTGTGTTCCCCAAATTCATAGTGACTGGAAAATTAGTGCCTCGAGTTCTGCTTTTTTGTCTCTGAAAATGTGGTGTTGGACAACATCCCTGCCTCTGGTGGGAAATGGGGACAAGTCTTTCTTTCCCTCATAACTTAAAAGAAAAAAAAGAATCCAACTAGAACCAAAATCCTTGTGGTCATGATGATTACCTGGGAGTATTCCATCACCTAGAAACAATAACACCTCTGTTATTTCGTGGGCTTTTCTTTGTCATTGTGGTGTCAGAGAACTTCCAGCAGACTGAGGGAAAGACCCTTTCTGGGTCCATTTTCCAGATGCCTCTCGGATGAAGAGGATGATTTTCCTTCTTGGCCCTTTGCCACTCTGTTAGCTGGGCTGCAGTGAGCCATGTTTATAGTTCACATGGCTGAAGATAATCCCAACAATACACACAGTATGAGGAGAGTACAGCTGGACTGCTGGGAAAATAAAACATCGGAGGATGAAAAAGCAGAGGAGGTGGGGGTTTGGGAGCTTCAAGCTTTTCCCCCTTCAACCGGGGTAATCAACACAGTCATAAATTAAAAATTTATTCCAAGACAACACATAAGTTACTCAGAAGTCATCATCATCACAGGGCTCCTGTTCACAGAGTCCACATAGAGTTGGAGGGGAAAAAGAGAGTCTGCAAAGGGAATTGTTATTTTTATCAGTAGTTAGTCATTATTTGTGGTCTTCCAGATAAGAAGGCAGAACATATTACAGTACTTATCAACAACATTATCTGCCATTAGACACAACTGAACTGTATTATTGCTTCTATTTTTTTATTTGTTTACATTTTTCAGTCTCAGAGCCGTTACACAGAACTCAGCTCCATAACCTCCCATTTTTGTCTTTTTAACTATGTATAAATAATTTTCCAAGCAACAGCTTTTTCAGAAAAATAAGGTTCATTTTTGACAAGTGTGTGAGGTCTTTGTGGCATTAAATGTAACTGGTCTTGTGTGGAAAGAAAATCCTTTTAAATTTGTCTATTGCAGTATAAAATAACATTGATACATGCTTCTCATTTATCCAGAATTGAACTTCATGATCTAAAACAGCATTGTATCCATTAATACTATTTTTTAGTGACAAAATATAAATTCTGTAAAGGTAAAGAATGTACTTGATGGGCTCTTGTTCTACTTTAAGGTCAAGTTCAATAAATAGTGTCTAAATAACACATAGGGGAAGAAAAGTATCATTGAAGATCACTGAAGCCAGCATTGCATACATTTCTGTGACATTCTGTCTTTTCTCTGGACTGCTCACCAGTCATGAAATCTTTCCTACTTTTGCCTGTAAATGTCATTTGCTGGAAAAGTTTGCTGGCTGGTTTGGGTAAGTGGTATGTCTGCCTGTAGTTATTTTGCAAGTTGTTTGCTCTGGTTTTTTATCATGCTGTGCTGTACTGCATAACCGTAGCACCTGGACTAGATGGCTGAAATGTTTAACAGGATAACGTTGAAGAGCAATTAGGGGGGAAAAAAAGGAAACAAAAGCCAGCAAACCAACCTCCTCTTGCAATTTCAGATCAGATAAATATTTTAAAGGAACAAATACTGTGACGTTACAAACAGCTCAAATAACAAAAGCTGCTGCCCTACAAGCAGCTGTAAGGTTATTTATTCACACTTGCATTTGTAAATCTTCTTCTCATCATTCACCTGGCTCCTGGGATAGTCCAAAACAGTGTTTATCAGGTTCCTACAATTGTTAAAATCCCTGAGAGTCTGTCCTGGTACCGAGTCAAACAAGTCCCTGATCAGCTTCAAACATCAAGTCTTGTTAACTTCCCCCTCCAAATCTCTACAAAACTGGTTTGTCCAACAGTGGAAGTCCCTCTTTCCCTTCTGTTCTCACAAACTGCTTAGTCTGGGACTATACCCAGGTATAAATTCTATCAAGGAAAAAATTAGAGACTAGACAGGTACATATTCTTTCTCATATTCCTTCCCTTTAAGGATTGTTAGAATGTATGGAAAACCTACTGCAGCTTTTGTCTATTCAGAGCTTACCCACCACAATTTTTCTTTGCCCCCTCAAGGCCGGTGTGGTAGATGTATGGTATGATGAAAGTCTGAATTTATCACAGACTAATAATTGTGACAAATAAAACTTATATAAAATAGACATTTCTGAACTATTTCTGAAAATAGCATTCTTTCTTTGTTTTTTGTTTTTTGTTTTTTTTTTCTTTTTGGAAATAGCACACAGAGAATGTATGAAGGTACTGCATAGTTAAGATTCTGTTGCTAAATAATTGGGCCAATTTAAAATGTAAATTTTTTTTCCGGCTTATGGCCTTACGAATTTTAATCAAAATCTCAGTTTCCCAGCTCAATCTCTACTATGTTCCAGGCCACGCCATTTGGATACCACTGGCGAGAACAGAGCACAATTAAAGGTGGTTTAATCTGAAAAGCTTTGCTTTGGGGAATTTTGAAAAACATGAAGAAACATCGAAAATGAGTCTTCATTGGTTTTCTGTCTTTCATGTCTACAGCATTAGTTACTGATTTGGGTGCACAAAAGTAGGATAAACCATTTATTTGCTTGAGTATTTTAAATAAATTGCTGTACAAAAGACTAAGCTGGGCGAAAAGGCAGTGGTTGGCTTTTGAGCATAAAGCGGCTGAGTCTCAGAAAGGGCCCACGAGCTAGAAATGCGCAGGAGTTGTGATGGGAATCAAATTTGACCTTTTTACTCGTTCCAGGAAAATCTTATTCATCTGCAACACCGAAAATGTTCCCTGTGCCTCTTTTGTTTCAGCAAGGCTGGGAAACAGGAATACAGCAGCAGCAGGACAAAAGCTATTCTTGCAGATTTCCCAGCTCAGCTAAACCTGGGACCAATGGGAAAGCCCCTGAGAAAGCCTGGAGACTCCCAGCACAACCCAGAGGCTTCAGGAGACTTGTCCACAGGGAATGGGAACGGGAACGGGAACGGGAACGGGAAGGTTAGGCTTGGAAAGCAGCAGGAACAGCCTTCAGTGTGGTATTTCTGTACTGCCGCTTCCTGCCTGGGCTGAAGCGGGGAAGAGTGAAGTACGTGACTTTTTTAAGCAAGGTTCTCAGAGCCCCGGTTCGGTGTACTCTGCCCACAAAGGTCAGGAGCCAGGCAGCAGAGCTAAGGAGATTGTGTGGGATATAAGTCGCTGGTAGACGTGGCAGACTGTCCCTTATATAGCAAGCACCGCTAAGTGGATAAGAGAGGGTGCCAGGGAGCGGCGCCAGGGTGCCGGCCCTATTTCTGCACTGCTTGTCTTGCAGCTCATGCAGCTGGCTCCAGGTGGTTGTACCTGGCTTTCCTCTGCTACAGAAGCACCCTGCAAAGGCCATTTGCAGTCCTAAGCAAGGGCTTTGCTATCTACTGACAACAAAGATACTTCAGAAGTGATAAGCGTTACCAGTTCTATAGCGCAGCACTGAAGGTTGAAGAAGTACTCGGTACTGTTACCTGTGCCAAAAGGATGCTGTGGTGTCTAAATCACATCAGTCTGCAATTTTTCCTATGCTTTTCCTACTTTCTTTCTGTTTGTTGACATCCACAGTACACTTTAATAAGATTTACCCAGAACATTACTATAATAACACTATTACCGTTCATTTCTATGGTGCTGCTGTTAATATTTAATGGAAAATGAGACAGGTGCCCCATTTTATGAGGCAATAATATGTTTCCTGACTGGACAAGCTATGAATGCTGAAGGACTGAATAGTTTTGCCCCTACGTGGGAAGGAGATTATTGCGAAGGGAAATAGAATGTCTACTGTATTCTCCTATTCTCCGGTGCTGTCCCAGTTTAGGAAAGGACATCTCCCAAGCTGCCTGCCAATCCAGTTTGCTGTGATCAGCTACCATCTTCTGTGTCTCAGAAACTATCCTATGGGACTTCAGCGGCTTAGCAAATAAGTAAAGGGCGACTACCAGATTTAGGGCGAGAATGAAATAGTGTTATTTACTTTTTCCCACTTCAAAATTTGTCTTTCCTAAAACTACAACAGGGAGAACAAAAAGGGTTTTGTGCAGTTTTGTTCAGTGTGAAGGAGGCTGCTGCACTACAGGGTCAGAACATCATCTGCATCTGACACAAGTCAGTAGAGCTCTAGTGTTGGGATATGCTGGGTAAGAGTTTGCCTAATTGCATGGTGCACTCAAAGCCTCCTGAAATGAAGCCAAAATGAGCATCTGTGCTAGAAATTCAACCCCATGATCAGGGTCTTCTTTGTTCTGCCTCTTGCAGAATATGAGCTTTCGTTTTAGGTTTTAACCCAAAGGCTTTTGCATTGGTTCTAGGATTTTGCAGATGGTCTAAGAGAAAATGAATAATCTTTGGACATTTTGGAGCTGAACATCTACAAAATACAAATGGAGAGAAACTCAATTACCCTTGTTGCCCTGGGTACTCATATCTATATCTGTCAGAGCTATAAAAAACAAAGCCGTCATAGTTTATGGTGATATAATCCCATGTCACATGTGAACATAAGACTCACAGCACGCCCTCCTGCTGTGTGCATTTCAGCCCAGACGGAACGTCGTGCACGTGCCATGAGACCTTCTTGTTTCTGCTTCCATGTCAGACAGAGCTGTTCAGCCTGACTTGTTTCCCTCAGGTGCTAAGATGTTTCAGTGAATGAGTCCCTCATGGAGGAACCTCATTACAAGCCCTGTTTGTGAGGTCAGCAGGAGCCTGGAGAATCTGTGCATCCTCCAAGCAAACCCAGGGGTGCAAGAGGCCAGCCTTTTTTTATGGTCAGCCTTTCTTTCACCAAGTTGATTCCTATCTTCCTGTAATGATGATGGTTGTGATAAGTCCAAGACTCTTAACATTCCAATAAAAAACCAAATGAGTAGCCAAACTTCAGCAAGTTCCCTTGGTTTTATGCAAAATGGGGTCTGAAGAAAGAGACAAACTAGGGATGTGGAGACTGACTTAGCCTACTGGTATGGGCAACGTGGTTGAGCACCACAGTCCTTTATCAGGGGATAGTAAAATGGCAATGGCTCTGCCAGAATTTTCCTTCACAGGGTAATTTTCTCATTATTTTGAGGAATCCTTGAGGGTGGTTGCCTCAGTGGAGAAGGCAGCCAGGTCTCAGCACCTGCTGCTGTTATTTTGGATGGCTCCATTTTTCCTGATCTAAATTTGATTTCCAAATATATAAGTAACTCTGCACATTACCACTTAAGTGACACAGGCCTTTGGTACGTAGAATACTAGGATGTGTGGCTTCCCACTTAAAAATGTTTTAAAATTCAGCAGTTAAAATCATGTTTTAAACTGAGTGTGGGACCAAATATATGCAGTGAAATTAAATTCTTCTCTCAGGATCCTCAGTCGTGCTTAATTGTTTTTATGCCATTTGAAAATGCAGTTTTGGGTTATCTTCTCAGAAAGTTTTTGCTGATGGCCCATTATTCAGGCTAGGTGTCAGGGGAAAAAAGCAACCACATACTCTGTGTGGTTAGATAATGGATCTGGGAGAAGTCAGACAAAAGGACACATGTGAAAGGGGGCACATCAACAGACACTGCCTTTAGATTTCAGGCAGTTCATAATCTGACTAATTACCCCTTCGATGTTCTCTATCCAACACATTTTGAGCATGTCTTTTTTTATGAGCAGCAAGTTACTGCCTGTGTCAGCATTTTGAAGTCTGTACTGTCATTTTCTTTACTTTATAGGGAGAAGGAGTTTCCTGTGGTCTTGTCTGTGTAACCTCCCAGCTCTAGAAGGTGAATGCTGAGTGTTATGGAGCTATTACTTAATTATTTCACGGCTGATACGAACAGGGAAGTTGCTGTGTGATGTCTTGTCTTAAATTTCCTGGCCTCATTTCTTTCCTGTTACCTCTCAAAACAGAGCTGTCCTCCACCCAAAATGAAAATTAAAAACAATAACCACAAACTGCAGCTCCAAAAGTCACAGTAGCAATGATAGAAGAATGTACTCCGAGCAGCATCAGTTTATAATTAAACCATTTGTCTTTCTCAAAAGGTGTCTAGGCTATTCTTGTAGGATATAATTTTTTTTATAAGCTTTATTATTTTCAGATTTCTTTTCTGTTGGAGAACAGAGTATTTAAACACAGTCAATAGCAGCAAATAATCTCCTTTTACTACCACTTTTAGCCGAGGCATTTGGGACTTTGGCAGACTGCACTGTTCTTTCAGCTAATGGTTAAAATCATCACTACATGCAAATGCTCCTCATAAATAGCTCCAGGATCTGCCTCTGCAAGGTGCTGAGCAGCCTCAGCCCTTACCAGTATAAAACGGGAGTCTGGCAATTATCTCATCTCTTGGGATCAAAGGACAGAAAAGGCTGAATACTGAGCTTTGGGCA
The DNA here is from genome assembly GCA_013397975.1 of Machaerirhynchus nigripectus. Lineage (NCBI taxonomy): Eukaryota > Metazoa > Chordata > Aves > Passeriformes > Dicruridae > Machaerirhynchus > Machaerirhynchus nigripectus. Next base: position 539,475 of record VZRQ01004873.1, on the reverse strand, counting down.
TGATTTCTTTTTCCTGCAGTGGAAGTATTCCTCAAGTTACGGATCAGTTCATAGTTTGGGTGGTATCAATTTGAAATCGCTATTCATCGGATCTTAATTTTTCCTAAGACCCAGTGACTCAGCAATCAAAGTCCACCATATTAGAGGTGATGGGACCCTCCAGTGGGCATTTTACATTATCTGGCACTTTGCCTGGCTTCAGCAGTGTGCCACTCTCTCATTCTTCTCTTGGCTCTCATAAGGACTAAAAAATTATCACACAAAAATTCTCAGTCCACATGACTCCATTGGTCAGAGCCTCTGGGTGGTGTACTTCATCACAGTCCCATCAAAGCCACCCAGAGAAGACATGGGCAATGGCTTGGAGATAAATCAATCCATCAGTGCTTTCTGCCCTCCAAAACCATTTCATTCTGTCCACCTCAGTCCTTGCCCTGTTTTAGCTTTGTATCTATTGTCTCTCTGGCCTCTCACAAGTTATGAAAAGTGTTTTGTCGTGTTCTCTTCCCTTCTATAGCCATCACTTCCTAATCATCCAAGTGCCTTGCATTTTCCACAGCTGGCCTCTAAGACAGTTGCAGCCTCGGGCGTAGGGCTGGGTATATCGGCTATGGTCATGATTTATTTTTGGGATGCAGGAGTATGCCCACATTTCAGCAGCTGTGAATGCTGGCATGTGCTGGGGACAGCAAAGGTTTACATTGCCTGGATTCCAGGGGACTGATTTAGAGCGACTCATTTTGAGGCAGTTGGCCAGATAAAACCGATGCCGACTCCCCCTGGAAAGCTACCATCTAAAAACAATATGGTCTCATCTTCAGCTCTTGGGCAGTGCCCTCAGGAAAACCAGGCTTCTCTTTGGTTCCTCTTTCTGTTGCACCCCCACTCCCTGGTGGGCAGAGGACAATGGGCATATGCTGGGATTGTGTTTTTATCTTTTGTGTATGTCTAATTTGTGTACGTCTTTTCTCAGGAACTCCGGGGTGCCAAGCCCACCTGTCCTACCAGCATATGGGGAATCATAGGTGTACAGCTCAGCAGCCACGTCTGTTGATGGAGAGGTGATTTGGGGTTTGTCTTCCTTTGAGTCAGCATCACCAGACCACAATGAGACAGCAGGTGATTAATTTCTGTCACTTTTTGGAACTGTGACCAGCCTGTAAAACATTTTGCCCTAACACAAACAAGATATGATGCAACGATTAAGAGAACAATTAAAACTCTGAACAACTTCTATTTAACGACCGTAGCAATGACAGTAATGGCAGGACAGTTCACTCTCTTTGAGCATGCATTTCTTAGTGACGTAATACATTTCAAGCTTTAAAGCATCCCTGTGGTTGTGATAAATGAAATGATTCAATAAATCAAACATGGCTCAGAGAGAGAGAGAGTTGGTGAGTGCTGGCTGATACTTGGTTCATGTGAAAATAAAGCAGCAGCAATCCTGAAGCTTTGCTTTGTGCAAAGCTCTGCTTGTGGTTAGGCTTGCTCGTGGTGCAGTGTGAGGTGCTGCAACCCGTTTAGGCTGCCTTGCAGGAATCAGCTCTGTCTCATCTGCCCCTGATTCGCTGCATGACAAATGCTATCTCCCCTGCACAGCTGGGAATAGAGGCACGTCCTGAGATCGCAGCTCATGAAAAATCTGTGTGGGACAGCACATATTTTAGAAATACCTGATGCAAGTAAATTGCTAAAACAACCCCGTTTTATATGATGGTTTGATTAATAACCATCATGTTACTGCTTTTAATGTGATTCACAGTGCTTAGCTGAAGACTCCTTTTCCGAGGCAGGGACCAATCCTTCCCTTTATAATTTACCAGGTTTTTCCTCACTGGTGTAAGGAGCAGAGAAAGTCCCTTGTCTTGTTCCTGAGCTGGCAAACTCCAGCACTCCAGTGTGTGAGAACTGGAGACAAGGAAAATCACAACCAAGATCACTTCTCTCCAGATCTGGAGCCCATCAGCAACAGGCTGAGGGTGCCTGAAGATTCCAGACAGAGTGGAAGGTAGCCCCATGTAACACTGCCAACCACAACAGAGACTTTGAGCAAAAGGTGCACAGTCAGCTTGCTACTATTGATGGAAATTTCTGGAAACTATTCCAATCCTTAACATTTTAAAAGGGTGTTTGTGTCCTGAGCATTTAAACTGAGAGGGAATTGGACCATGCCTCTCTCTCTAGACTGTAAATAATTTGCAGTGAGAGCTGTTTTTATCACTGTGCTTCAAACAACACTCAGCATATTGCTGGAACCTATTATATAAATAAATTATATAATATGTCTTTGGGTAACTTAAATACCATGCTGAGCAGTCAGCAGTTGAAAACTGAAAGATGCCCAAGCCAAATTTGAAAATAAGGAGATAAAACATTAGATAATTCAGTCATATTTGGTATAGTTTTTATTATCTGTAGCAGCCTGGTAATATAGAAAGATATTTGCATTAAAATACCATTCTTCCTCAGAACAGATGTTTTTCTATTACTTTCTTTATTGTGTTTAATAACATATTATAAGACGTGCTATAGTCATAACACATTGTTAAAAATTTTCTGTAGATACAACATTTACTTTTGATTAAACAAATGTGCAGGGAGTTTAGGGTATCCCAGTGTAATTTAATACTATTACTCTGCTATTTTGGTGCTGCTAATTGAATTGCAGAACGGGCTACTTCAAGAAAATATGAAGAATATCTTTCTTTGTTTCCAAAATTTTAAGGTAAACAAATTTACTCCTACATGGTTTAGTGATGAATGTCTCATGCTGTTGAAGTTCAAAATAAGTCATATTTCCCTATTTAAGCATAGTTTCTTGATGATGGCAAAATGCTAGTCTGCAAAATACAGATTACGAAGCAAAGACCCGGATGAGTAAAGTCAGCAGATCGCAGGTATGTTGTGCTGGACACCCCATGAGTGTAAACAGATTAAAATCCATGGAGCTAGAGAAATGGAAGGTCAAGCTTTTAAATCCTTTCTTATTCAAGGATTCTCTCCTGAACATAAAAGAGAGGTAAGTTTCTCTGTACTAGAAAACTGTGTGTACAAGAAAAATTAAAAAAAAATTATTAAAAAAAGAAAAGAGGGTAACAGCAAGATCAACCGGTTTGAAAGAAAATGACACCAGTGAAGGATGAAAGTGGGAGAGCAGTGAACACGAAATTATCATGGATGAAGAAGGGAAGGCAATAGCTCTCATGACAAAAGGTCATCAGTGGCTGGGAAAGGCACCCCTTCATTCTTACCTTTGATTTTCAAACATGCTGATGCCTCTGTATAGAAGAGATTAAAGAGGTTAGTCTCTGCTACATTCTGTCAGGACACTGACTTTTTATGCACATTCTGTATGCTTTGAATCTTGATATCCAGAAGGCATTTTACTAATAGAGAGGTGGATAATGACCAAGATTGTGCTACAGGAGACGAAGGAAAAATAGAGATCTCTGGGCAAAACACTGCTCTAAAATTATTAGTCACCGTCACATAAGCACAGCCCTCTGCATCTGCCCACAGTAAAAGGGAAGCTGTCTCTGTTCAGGTTACCAGGTCAAGGTGTCCTTGACGTAGATAACTTGATCATTAGCTTCTTAGCACAAAGTTGGAGCTTTAATATGTATTACTTAGCTGCATATCATATAACCTCACTGAGTCTGTATTGCAGACTATCCTTATCTAAATGATTAACATTAGAGTGGTGGCTAAAAAAAGGTGCAGGAAAGATCAAAACACTGCCCTAATTAAGCAGCATCCCCTCGAACACATTTACAGTCTCAAGGTGACTCCTCAGTCTGTGCTCCTCAGCCCAGCAACAAGGTTGTTTGCCAAAGCCTAGAGGAGAGCAGTCGAAAGACAGCAATCTGCTCAGGGCCTGATACCTGGAGCAGGGAAGAGAGGAAATTCTCACTTGCAAAAACTGGCATGCAGAGGAGCAGAGCCCGAAGTGAAACCAGGGCTCAGTTCACCAGAGAAGGGGCTGCTTGAGTAATGCACCCCCAAAGCATGAATTTAATTTCAGAGGAGGTCCCACAGCACGTGAAGGGCATTGTGCTCAGCTGGCATGAAGGTATAGCCTGCAGACTGAAGTAAGGAGACCTTAGTTCATTACACCAAGGAAGAAGTGAAGGGACTTGACTACTTCTTGGAAAGGGTGCCCTTAGGGAGCTGGGAGAGGTCTCAGCAGAGGCAAGTTAGGCCACAGCTGTGGTCAGGGAAATGTGAACTGCATCTACAGCTCATTTGAGGAACATAAGGTCACATTTATAGTGTTTGCTGGTGAATGGCAAGGTTTTACTCTACATCCTGGACAGTCTATCCTGTGCTGTTAGAAATCATAAAATGATTCAATATGTGATAAGGGAGTAGCTTGATACTCATCAAGTATGAAATCTCAGTTTCTGCAAAGAGTCACGCCCTTCTGCTTCGATGAACTGTTGAATAATAAAAGCCTTTGGACTTGGCATCCAATGAAAAGTGAAGTCGAGGTTAAATGCCAGTTCTTCAGTCCAAACATTTGGGGCTGGTTGAGGTGAGGCAATCAGTCACATAGGGATGCCTCACAGAAGCAGCCATTTCTTCCCTATTTTTTTGTACCAACTTCAAGGATTTTCAGGCAGACTGAAAGCTAAACACTCCTACTTGGGTAGAAACTTCTGTCCCCTGTTTTGTTTACCTCACTCAAAAACCTTGGATTGCACTTTAAAATAGTTGACAATGTGTAACCTTAGGAAACCACATTCTCAGTGTTCGAACATATTTTGGGACTTTGCTAATATGATATTAAAGTGTATGAGACACACTGGCTACCATTTGGTCTGAAGGAAACAACAGATGCCAGGTAAAATAAGAATCCAGTGCTGCCAGTTGCAGGGCCTGGAGGAAATACCAGAGATGTCGATGGAGTAGAGGATGGTGATAATTCTAGGCTGTGTCTACACAGCTTGTCAAGCACAAATAGGGAAACTCTGGTGCACCCCCTGACCCCATGCTCTGCATTCGTGCCACCAACTCTACACTATACTCAGTCAGCCTGTTGGTATGAACATTGCATAAGAAACTCTGATGTATAAATCGGGTTTGCTTCTAGGTGAAGCAACATCAGGAGCCATGTAAGAAGGATTGCTTAGATGTAATTTTTGTCAGATAGGATATATGGTAGTTGTCAAGGCAGTAAAATTTTATCTGCCCTGTCTGCACAAAAAACCATCTTTCTCACCTCTGACTTCACCCACCTGCCCGCATGTCCCTCCATTCTTCCTTTGAGTCTCACCTGAGCACAAGTGTCAGAAGGCTATTTGTGGATGTGGACTGCACTGTGCCCCTGGACCACTCTACACAGATGGTATTTGTTCTCAAGAGTACTCTCTCCTGTGAGACTTTGCAGGGAGAAATTGAGCCTCAGGTCAGATTTCTTCCCTGGCCCTGGTAGGAAGCAGTATCCAGTGATGTCCTCCATCAGCAGAAGAGCACACACAAGAAAGCTGTACATGTTTTCTTCATCTCTAGGATGCATCTCTGCTGCATTTTAGTTTTTTGGCCTTTCCTCTTTAGTTTCCTGCTAGTTATTTCTTGCAGAGGAGGGCTTTTATCTCTCCTTCTCCATGCTTTCCTCACTGTGCCTTTTGTAAATTCTTAATTTCAAAGGTGTTCTTCAAAGACCTTTTGTTCCCTCCTGTACCTAAGTGAAGCTTAATTGTCCTCAGATGAAGGTCCTTACTGTTTCACAGGAGGAGAATGAAACAGAAGCTTCTGTGGTCTTAAATGCAAGATACACATGAATACAAAAACTATGGATGAACCATTTCAGATGCTAGAACAGGAAGGCTGTTCAGAACTCTGGCTTTATGGAAAAAATAGCCAGAACTGAGGTAGCTATAGCAACGTGAATATAGCCACATTTGAGGGAAATCTAGCCCTCATAATGGGTAATCCAATGAAGCAAACAAAGCAGATACCTAAGTAAATCTAATAAAACTATTAAAATTAATTTAAGATTAATATAACAATATGAAAATCCTTTGCACAGCATGCGACAGTTTTAACTCTTCAGCCTCAGCAAGCAGTCAGGCTTACCACATCTCCAAACTGTGTTAGAAACAAACTGTTTCTTAGAAACCAACTTCAATTGTCAGTCTGATGCTTTATGCACACGTGTGCACACACATGCACCCACATTCCATTGGCATTCCATCATATCTGCTACCTGTGTGCATGGTGCTTGTGTACGTGTACGTATTGTGTAGCGCTTTTAGAAAGCCGTGCTCTTCCTTAATCTCTGTGATAAAATCAGCAGTGAAATCCTCGCAGGTCATGCTGGTGCAGAATTCATGCCCTTCTCCTCAAGAAGCAAAGGCCCTTGGCCTTGCACTGGAGCCTATCCATGGCCTGACAGCAGTGCGGGGCCTTGGGTGCAGCCGGAATTCAGCAATGACAAGGCAGCACACGCTGGGGTCGGAGCTGCTTCTTTAGGATATCCATCGTCTTCCCATCAAACTCACAACCTCCTCTTCTCCCAGAGCCGGAGACAAGCTTCTCAGTGAGTGGAGGATAAGCAGTTCCCTTTGTCTGAAAAGTAGTGAACAATTCCTAAAAGCACAAATTTACATTTTATGATTTTGGCCCTTTTTGTGCAGTTTCTCATTCTTGGAACTCCTTCCCTCTTTTACGATCCAAGCAGCCGCCCATTTTCATTTAAATCATTCCTTGAAACACACAGTTTCTCTGCAAAGCCTCTGGCTACAGATGACTGGATATGGCAGAAACAGTGTTTGAATTCAGAACAAGGGTTTTGTTTAAGCAAATTGTTTGGGGGATAGCCACTTTTTATACCACACCTGATATTCCACAGAGTATTAGCATGCAAACAAAGATTTATTATTTGCTAGTCATTATTTCATTATTCTTCTGTTTAAAAGAGATCCACTCATCTAATCACAGCACCAAGGGAATAGAAACATATCACGTCATTTAGTGTATCAATTACAGGCCTTAAATGAGGATGAGCAAATAGTCATGGTGAGTGGTTTGCCATTTTACCTGTTCTCTAGGGTGAACAATGAGGTTCTGTCTGCAAGCAAACAAACAAGTGAGCATTTTTGTGTAATTGTTTGCAATCAATAGCTGAAATGAGTATTTTTTCCAACAGAACTCCGTCATAAAGAAAACCTCATTTTAAAACAGGGGGGGAAAAGAGTTCTTAATTTTGTTATTTTGAATAATCTCCTTTACTTGATTAGGGGAAGGTCTTTTGTATCTGTATGTTCCCTAAGTTAGTTTGTAGTGCTGTAGAGGAAGGTCTACTTTTCACAGTAATTGTCAATGCTAATATTCATAGTAATTTTCAGCCAACAGTGCGAAAGCAGATTGTCTTGAGCTGCAGTGAAATGAGGTGGCAGAGGAGGAAAGAGTCTCCGGGACGCATTGGGACAGAACCCCTCTTTGCACTCCTTCTCCCACGTGCCTGTGCATGCTTGCACACACAGGCCTGTGTGCACACCATGGTGCCAAGAGCTTTGCCAATGCCACCGAAAGCTGAGCACCACAGAGGAGGAGGAGCAGGCCAGGAAAATGACCACCATAAGCCCTTTTGGTCCTGTGTGTTTTGGTCCTGGGATTCCTTGCACAGAATACCAGCAGCAGATTTATGTGCTACACGCAGCAGGCCAGATAACACAGTCGTGGGAGGAATGCCCAGTTGTCTATGTGGGTGCAGAGCCTCATCTCTGAGTACCATAAATTCTTTCTAAGATCAGCCAAAATTGTGTCGATTCAATCCAAGACATCATTAACCTCAATGACTGTCTTGTCCCTTTGGTCTCAAAGGCTCTATGATTTTTCATCTACTTTCTCTCTGTCTGGAGGCCCAGAAAATAGGCTGGATCATGCTGACTTAACTGCTCCATCAAGGACTCAGTGGATGGGAACAGCCGTCTTTCCCTGAGAAGAACCCAGCTGAATAAAGTTAGCAGAACCATTTGACACTAAATAATCAGGTAAATGATGATAAGTGCCCTGTGGTAAGACAGAAATATGACGTAAAACAAACCAAAGGCTCTTGCTAAACATTTGTGTTCACAGGTAAATATCATGTGGCCACAGGCTGTCCATTCATAAGGTGGCACCAGGAGGTTACTGTGCTGAGTGTGGCCATTCCCCTTGGTGTCCCCTTCCCCCTGAGACCACAGGGGCCAGCTGCTGACCTTGGCCAGGGCTGTCCTAGGGGAGTATCGTCCCACACTGGCCTGAATTGCAAAAAGTTGTTAAAGAATTGTGACTATCCCAATTTTTCCAAACAGTAAATATATTTGGAACACTGCATGTGTGTTTGTGTAGGCTAAATAGGACAGGTATGAAAATTCCTACAGAAAACTTGAAAATTATGTCCTCAGTACAGAGTTAAGATGTAGGTTGCCTTTAGAGCAAATACCTCTTTTCTAGTTTCTTTGCCTTCTGAATCTAAACCCGGCAGGTTGTTCCCTTGTTTCCCTCTCAGGAGATGAATGTTGCCACCGCTTTTGCTTGTGCAGTTGGGGCGATGTCTGTGCTCCACTGAGCATTGCCTTATTAGCACATCCTGCAAAGTGATAACTGTGGTGTAAAGTCCTTGCCTAACATTTATAAACACTTCCTCAGAAGAAACGCCAGGCACTCCAATCCATTTAATTTTAGGGAGGCAGCTGGTCCAAAAGAGTGGAGACTGTATTATTAGTCTCTCTCTCTGGGGCAGGACTGATCATGCTTTCCCATGGAGAGAAGGGGCAGATGTGGTTTAGGAGCAGCTTTGGTGTCATCCAGGAGTCTGGTTTTCACTGTACCAACAATGTGACTGCCCAGAGAAGGGGAGATGACCAAACTTGGTTTCAGCCAGCCATATCTTCCTGTGGTGGCAAACCGAGCTTGAGAAAAAGATTAAGGATACTCAGAAGGGTGAGGTGTTGCGTTTCAGGGGGTGCTGTGGTGAGGGGAGACACAAAATTAATGCAATTGCCTTTTCTTCAAAAATGAAGGCAATTCAGTTTTCCTGAATTATTACAGGGAAAAAACCCTTTTAGTAAAAAAGGACTATGCCTGTTGAAAGCCCAGAGATGCCCAGCAGAGCTGAGTGGTACCAGAATAACCATTGGTCTGTACAGACAGACCTAAGCTACAAAACCTCTTACCCAAGCACAAGTGCCTCATCCCAAGGGCAGTGAGGTGGTGCTGCCTGAGCCCTGCTTAATTACTGAGTAAGGAGAAAACATATGGAAAACCTCAGGACCGAGAAGCAGCACAAAATGTCTTTGTGGAGTGCCTGTGCCAGTAACACTGCCCTGCATCCTGCTAGGAAGCAAGTCAGCGAGCAATGCCTCAGTGAGAGGAGCTCTGAAAGCCTTGATTCAATTTGTACCCAGCTCAGCTCCATGACTGTCTCTTAGCTGCTTCAAATTACTTTCTTTTTGGCAGCCCCGAAATTAAATGTTAACTCAGAGAACTGTATTAATCTCTATTAGGAAGGAGCTGGAGTCTAAATAGCTCAGACCTAGGCTTTCTGGTGTGTCAACTGAAGCAACATGCATTTATCCAATCTATAAATCAGTTTGTCTGGCAGACCAGCTAAAAGTAGGTGCCACAAAAATACAATAGTCTAAGCAAAATGTTTATCCTGAATTTTTTTTATGACCTTCTTAAAAAAGCTCAAAACAAGTAAGCAAACAAAACTATCACAAAACCTAAGAACTAGGCGGGGAGGGCTAAAAATACTAAAATAATTTAAAATGTATTTATTTTACGCTCTTTTCCCAACGCTGCAGAATACAATAGCATACTGCAGGTTTTCTGCTGCTATTGTACTGTTTATGTAAGGGAAACTCCCTTTTAAGTAATTCTTATTTAAGAGAAGAAGCTGAAATTCTTCACTGTAGTACACTATGCAGAGAAAATGTCTGCTTGACATCTAAACTCATTTCTCTTGTTGAGGCAGTGACCAGCACCACACATTCAGGGAAAAAAAAGGGCAAGAAGTACTAAAATGAGCAATTACCAAGGAACCTGCCCCTAGCAAAAGTTGCTTTCTAATCACTGGGCAATTTATTGTTATTTAAGATCTAAAGCATGGTGATTTATATCCCTTGTAATTTGTTATTCTACTGAGTGCAATGCTTGGTGTTTTTTATTATTCATGGGCCTTTTAAAATCTTATTTCTTTGCTGACCTCAATAATAGCAGCTGGGGCAGTAAGTTTCACAAGTTAATTATTGGTTGTGTATAAAGGGCCTTCCTTAAAAGAATTGTATTTTACTTACATTTGCCTCCTAATTTGCTTGATCCTCTCCTGTTCCTGCGCTTTGACTATGAAAACTTCCTCTGTAAGGTTCATTTTTCTGCTTTAAATGCATCCTTAAAAATCATTGTTCATTTGTCTTCTCTGTCAGCTCCAAGCCCGTGCATCCCTTTCTGTGCAGACAGAACCTTTGTGTGACCATGAACACTTTCTCCATCAGCTGTCCTCTGGCAGGTTTTGCCAGAGATCTCCAGGCTGCAAAATTGCTTTGCCCTAGCAAGGTGACCACCAGGATGTCAGTAAACAACAGCAAAAATTTAGGAACTCTTCCTAAATTCTCTTCCTAATTAGGAAGTCAGCCCCTAAGCAGAGCTTTGGACCAGCCCCACTTGCACTGTCTGCCAGGGCTGTCACAATGGGGAAATATATTGTCCCTGAACAAATCCTGCCTGACAGTAGGGACTGAAAATAATGCTTTGCTGGGGCTTGCCTCCTTCCATGACCCTTGCTGGAGTCTCTCCCCTCCCACCACCTCCCCTGGCTTTCCAAATTTCCTCTTGGGCCAGGGCTCCTGTCTGCTTCCCCCTAAGACACAACTGTCAGGGCCAGAGGGCTGGTGTCCCACAGACCGAGTGCCAAAACTGCCTATCCATTTCCTGCCCTCTCCCTGCATTTCCCCAGGGGAGAAAGGGGAGGTCACTCAGGGCTGAGGCACAATCAGTGACTTCCCTGTCCTGCCCTGTTCCAGCATCACTCTGCTTTTCCTCAGCTCACATGGGAATTGAATTTCTCACTTAACTGTCTCAGGAGGTGGAAAACCTTCTTCCTTCATTTAACGTCTGTGCCTGACCCCAAACCCTCTCCCACAATGTCTGCCCAGCCCCTCACCATGCCTCCAACCTCCTCCTGATGCAGAAATGCCTCACCTACCCCAGAGCATCTCCCTGCTTTCTGAGGTCTTGAAGTAGGAGCAGTAGAGCAGAGCTGCGATGCCAGAGTACTGTATTTCTTGAGTGGTGACTTATTCCATTGCTGCTTGGAAACCATATGGTCCTGCCACGAGGAGTAAGTCTGGGCAGATGCTCCAGGCAACAGAACTCCAAAGCAACCACCATTTCTTGTCTAAATGCACAGGCAACAGCAGCAAGACCCACCCAAACTGCTTTAGCTGAAAAACATGGTTATCTGGTTACCAAAGATGTGAGAAGTGCCAGTGAAAGATGACGGGAGCAAGATTTCCTGACTCTCATTGGGCTCCCTGGTGGTTTCTGTCTTGGAAGTCAACAAAGAGAAGGACTTCCCAACCCCATCCCCATCCCCAGCACAATATCTTCATCTGCTGTTGCTACTGTCTCTACCTTGCTTCAGAGGCAGGGATTAAATGACCCTCGAATATATATTTGTGGTGGTATGCAGTAAATCAAATATCCATTTGGGCAAGTCATGTCTGGTCTTCTAATTATCTTGAAGTATTTGATGTTGACAGCTCGGGATCTCATCACAAGTGTTGCATTATGTTAGTTTTCTTCTCCTTTTTCTGTTCTCAGCCTGTTGCCTGGATGTAGTGATATTGTTTGAAGGCTGATAGTAATTTTTGAAATATTAGTTTTGAGTCTTCCCAATTGCACTGAAAGGACTCTGAAACCAGAAAAGAGACAGAGAATCCAAAGTACGTGCATTTACAGAGGCTAAAATTAATCTTATTAATTTGGTAGAAAAAAATCTCAAAGTACTTTTTATTTACTTGGGAATGTGAGATGATGTGTACATCTCAATCTCATTGCAGAAGCTCAGGTATTTTCCTGGTGTGGCTGAATCATGCAAGAAATACAAGTATTCATCCAGCATTACTGGAAACCCTGTTCCAGCAGTCCTGGGGACAGTGACATAGAAGGAGTCGGGGCACGTTGATGGGATGAGAGGTGACCCAGCCACCAGGGCAGCCACGGGCAGGAGATGTGGGTGGACTCAAGGGCAGACCCCTGTGACAGGCCCTGGAGCTCCAGTGGAGAGGGAAGGACAGTGAGCAGAAGATGGCTGTGCAGGGGCACGAGATGTGTGTTTGCATGTGCATGTGCACGTGTGCGTGGCAGGAGCTGTGACCTTGCAAGGGAACATGCCCCTGAGTGCAGGAGGACACAGAGGGCGAAGCACTTTTCCTGGAGTATGAGGGGAAGGAAAAATGGCAAAAGCCCTTTTTATTGCAGCTAAGTGCCAGAGACTCCAAGAAAAAGCCAGGAGGTTTTGGTGTGCTTCTTTAATCAGGGAGGTTTTATTACTGCGTGGGGCGGGCATCCCTGTTGGTTTGGCTGGCAGGGGAGGACTGGTGCAGGGTTTTACAGAAGGAGCAGACACAGGTTGCTGAGGTGGGAAGGGTGGGAGAGTGGGGGACACTGTCTGAAGGAAGTGGTAGAAAGAATCAGTATACCCTAGGCAAAAGAGTGACATGGCCGTAAGAGGTGATGGGGCATCTGAGGGCAGCTTGGAAGGACAAGACAAGAGACACAGAGCTATGCAGCTCTTCCCTTGTTGGGCCACATCTCCTAAGCTGAAAATTTGAGTTGGGTTGGGCAAATCCCTGTTGGGACTGTGTGACCCCCCCAGAGCCATGGGACTGATAGCTCACCCTCTGGTGCTGGCTCAGGCTGGGAAGGGCACAACAGACCATGGGAATCCTGACAGCCCTGCCCAGCTCAGCCCTGTAAGCAGCATCTGCTGGTCCTCAGGCATCTTATAGCTCCCTTGAACAAACACCTGACAGTCACCTGGGGTGCGTCTAAGCTGCTGTGGAGATGGGTACGAGAACACCTGGCTCTAGTTTCTGCCTCTTCCTCAAGCTCTCTTGAGAAACAGCCCTCTCTCCACCTTTCTGAACCACAGCTAGCTCTGCCTCCAACAACATATCCCTGTAAGGGGGTCCAGCAAAGTGGCTACAGATGCTTGCGCTGTGCAGGAGGCCAAGCTCTTTTTGCAGAGCTGCTTTACAGAGTGATGGGCAGTGCTGCACCACAAGGCCCAGCTGGGTGAGAGAGAGAGCTGCCAGGGCTTTGCTGGCATGACCCAAGAGCTTGTGGAAAAAACCCACGGATGGGGGGGCACGCTGAATATATGTTAAAAGGCCTATCTTGGAGATATGAGTTATAAGGTGGTGTCAAGGATAACCAAGGGAAAATCCAGGAAAGCTCTGGTCCTACAGTGCTTCAGGGAAACAGCGAGTTTGGGGATGTCACAGTTTTCATTCTCCTGATACAATTCCTTGTTCAGTGTTAAAAGGAAAGGACCCCAGCACTCCCTCCACCTAGAAGGAGCTCCTACTTTAGCTTAGCTGGCGTCACATATATGATAGAGGAGTATATCAGAGAGAGAAGCTCAGGCCGTCACGTTCTGTCTCAGGACAGGAGACCTATGATCACTGACTCCCCAGGAGCTGCCTTTACTCTAGAAGAAGAGGATTTGTCCACAACCAGCAATTAATCGTCTCTATTTGATGCAGAAATCACCCCTGCAAATGCTCTATCGAGTAATTTTTCCCTACAAATGCACCTGAGTTCTGTTAATGAAACTGTGAGAGGTTTTTGCAATATTCAGTGCAAGACAGGACCTGTATAACATGGAGGGTGACAGCACCCGGCCTTTTCCCATCTAAGAAAATACCCAGAAATGCTGTACAATGACAGCAAGCCTGATCTTTTTCCAGACAGCAGCATCAAATTATCAAGCTGAAAAAAAAAAGAGAAGCAGTCCTTCTAAGAAGGAAAGTGAGCTCTGGAAACCAAGTAATCTAATGTCCTTTAATGTCTCCAGCCAAGCTGCATATCACTTGGAGCAGTAAGGAAAAAAAAAGAAAGTGGCAACAAAATCAAACCACCTTTCATTCCCATGAGGAGGTCACAGAGTTTATCATGTCCAAAGGCTTCCAGCCTGGCCCAGAGGCTACAAAAACCAGCAGGAAGCATTCCCTCAGAAAATGATACATCTTTTCCTCTTCTGTCAGGATTTTGCTTCTCTAATCAGATAAAATCACATATTATATTCAGTATCCTTAGAAAAGAAAGATATGAGATTGTGCCTTTTATTCAACTCCTTTAAGGCCTTAAACAGAACCATAGCAAAAAGTCCAGTTTACCTGCCTGATTGCTTCTCTCATCTCATAAAAGATAGGAAAGCTGTTTAGGTATTTTCTTTAAAATTTAGCTCAGAAATTCAGGTTCTCTCTCTCTCTCTCTCGCTATCTCTCTCTTTTTCTTCTTCCAGATCAGACTTTCAGGCATGCCTCTCTCTGTCATACTTGATGTGAGCGCTGAGGACTTGGAAGAAGCCATCCACCTGTGCCTTGTAGCAGGAGAGCCTGTGGAGTACCACTACCACTAGCAAAGCAACCATGCAGGTGAACCTAAATTTTCTCAGCTCTTTGCTTCTACCCACTGAACTCCCAGCAGCACAGATACAGTTTCTTAAAAATCATATGACCGTGTCTCTTCAGCAAATGGTCGAGAAATGCCACAATCCACTTCATTAGTCCTCTCGACAGGCATGAACAAGACTATCAGAAAACTACCTTACAGGTCAAAAAAAAATGAAGCAAACAGTCTAGGGCTTCTTCATGCACTCTTAGAGTAATAACAGAGGAAAAAACTTGTCTTAAACAGAAGTTGCTATCACAGAGACATCAAAGCTTTCAAGCTTGGGCTATTGTAATACAAGATGATCCTAAAAATTGCCCCAAAACAACAGCTTGTTAAGCAGGCAGGTACTTACCTGTAAGGCTGAGCAGGCTACAGAGCCCATTCCTACCACAATAGCTACCAGCTATCCTGCTGTGCAAATACACTCTTCAGCTACATGGCTGCAAGCAAGCTCATATCTCAGCGGGGAGAAAACACTTCTCAGAAGGGAGAAAACACCCCTTTGGTCCTTCTCAGCAGCTGCCTGACATGGGGATGTGGTTTGAACTTGCAGAGGAGAGAGAGGCAGGGCTATACCTAAGAGCTTGCTGTGGTTGAACATGAAGTCAGTGAAAGTCAGTGTTTAGCCCCTTTTCTCAGCTCACGAGTTTCACAGCATTTATCCAACATTTCCAAGGGGAGAAGAATTATAAACTGGCCAGGAACACATGTTGACTAGGCTTAATAAGGGACAGAAGGACTGCAACTGCCTTTCAGCTGCTATTAAGACTCCAATCCCTAGTGCTGGAAAAGTGATGATCTGTGAAGGGGAAAAGTGTAGCTCCGTGCTTGCAGCAGCAGAGCAAAAAGACCACTTCCAGCTCTATATCCCCATGGGAAATTTTGCTTTAGGAAGTTCACAAGCTAATGACAATCACATAGACAAGACCTGGCAAAAGGGAGTGACAGCTCATAAATCATCTATAGAGCTGGAGCAAAATTTGAGCTGTGTCACTGAAAAACTTTGGTTCATGATCTGAGGGCAAGACTGGGGGAGCAGATTTGTGAGACAAACCAGCCATGGTGGAGTTTTAACTCAGTAGCCTGTAGTGAGGTAGGAAAAGGAAGGCCCCAGGACATGGAGAGCACTTACGGTCGTTCCTTCAATAACGCCCAGCTACTGGGACTGTGCTTAAATGAAACCAAGTATGAGCAGGTTCTTGCTGTGCACCTTTGACTGTCTTCAGTCAAATGACCCCATGGGACTATAATTACTCAGAAACTGGCCCAGATCCCATCTCTAGAACTGCATGTGTAAAAAGGGCTTAAGGCCATCACCACAGAATTCATTCGCCACACTCCGGGAGGCACACTGCACCAGGCTGCTTCTGAAAGGTGGCTCCATGCCCCTGCCCTCTTTGTGGCTTCTTCTTCCCTTCATAAGCCTTTCTTGAGCATCAGAAAAATCCCTCTAGGTAGCCTGAGCCATCCTGGCATCTGGAAAGACCTGTGCCCTCTGGGAGGAAGAAAGCCAAGCTCATTCAGTTGCTTTTCAGGAGGAGCCAGGGTTACCCCCCGCAGTTGAGATGGTTGCTTGCCAGGAGGAGCAAAGGAAGCTAGGAAAGGAGTTTCTAAGGAAAACCTCAGTCTTTGGCTTAAAATGTGTGACACAGGACCCAGGGATGAAGTTGGGCTGTGAGTCAGGACCTGAAGACAAAATATTATGCTTGAGCAGCATTTGCAGAGGAGAGAGGGGAGCTGAGGACTCCCACCAGTTATGCTTGGAAGTGATGAGGCACAGAGATGCAACACACCATGCTTTTTCAGACATCACTAATGTTTCTGCATGAGCCCGGGGGCTCTGTGGACAGCAGGGTTTCAGTCCACATGGGGCTGGGTGCGTGTTCTGGAGATTTTCAAATGAAGCTTTAATAGGTCTGTCATTCTTATCAGCATCTCTAAGAGCTCCAGGTTTAGATAAGCATTGCAGGGGATGCATATTTAAACTAACATAGGGAGAACTCTTATTTTTTCATCCATCAGTTTACAGGTTTCCTTTTCAACTGCCTCAAGAGGTAGGACACCTGCTTGTGTGTATTTGTGTGTGTGTGTGTGTGTGTAAAATCTTTCTCATTCCATCTGGGTTGTGATTAATTTAAGTACAAGGCAGTCAACGTAACTCATTGTATATATTTTAATTTTTAGATATGTCATGTACAAAGGTTTGTTCAGGAACATGTCTATCAGCCCATCTTCTTTCAGCAGCTTAGAGAAGAGAGGAAAATCTTTAGGAAAGAATATGTGTTTTGAATAGTCAGAATTCTTCGTTTTGTCCTGTATGGACATTTCCTTTCTTAAACCTGTTAGTTTATCCTGAATCCTTGGACTCGAGAAAAAAACTCCCATATAACATATAATCCATATAATTAAAGGATTTTGTTCCTTTTTTTTT